>VXBB01008376.1:255268-272520 GCA_013399915.1 Illadopsis cleaveri
CGCGTCCTTCGGCCGGCGCGGCCATCTCTCCTGGGCCGCCCCGCCGGCTCCGGGCCGCGGCTGAGAGAAGGACGAGCCGCGGGGTCCCCCTGCCGCGCCCGGGGCTCTGCCGCCGGCAGACCGCGGGGCCCGGCGGCACCGGGTGTCCCGATCGGGCCGAGGTGCAGCAGAGATACTCCCGGCCCTGCGGCAGGGGATGCCCGCCGATGACCCGCGGGTTAACCCGAAGTACGACCATGAACACGGTTTGGGGCCCTGCATGCGGGGCAGAGGTTTTGCGGTGGCAGCTGTGCAGCCGGGGAGCCCCACGTACGCAGCCTCAGCATCCCTCCCTGCTGCCTCAGCACTCGGCTGCCCGATCCGAGGCTCCTGTCGTTTCTTCCACTGAAGCAACAGCCTGCCTGTAATTGCGCCTTATGCTCTCCGCTGATTTCAGTGGCGATTCTCCTGGCTACAGGATGGAGCTGTCACGATAACATTGTAATTGAGTCTCTCGTACAAAACCAAAAAAGAATTATACACACTGTAATTCCTTATGCCATTTTATACAGTTTAAACTCTGTAGTCTGAAGAGTGATACACTTTCCCAATACAGGGTACTAAATCAGCTTTAACATGTTTTTATCTAAGTATGTTCATAATGTCCATTCATGGTGAGATGAAGGTAGTGGTCCAAAACTGGTGGCTAGTCATATTGTAAAAATATGTGATACATTTTGGGCTTCAATTTCTGTGCTAAGGGATGTTAAAGTGTCCAGTGACTGAAAGACATTTTTAGTTCAAGCTCCTCAAGTGACACAGGGGAAATAGTTCATTGCGTATCTGTAGCACCTTTCATCCTGAAAAATGCCGAAGCACTTAACACATCATGTCTTCAAACTCCCGTCCTTCCAGGAGCTCTTTTCAGGGCAGTTCCGTCGTGTGGATCCATTTACAGGCGTGGGTTTGGTATATGTGAGTCTTTCCACCAACCACTAAACCATGGCAGTGTTAACACAAAAGTATGCTATAAAATTAGACAGAGATATCAGTTCCATGTTAAAGTGGAGTGAAAAGTGCTCCCTCCTGAATTGCCAGTGCCAATACTGGTAGAGTTGAAGTCATCTCCAGCACAAGCATTTACCCAGCCTGATATGCTTAACTTGTATCAGACAAAAACAACTACATTTTATAGCTGTGGGCTATAAATAACAGCAAATTGTGGTAGCTTAATGATATATTTTAAAAAACCAAAACCAGAGATCAAAAAATAATAGAAAATTACTTCAAAAATACAAAACTATATAGCTTATCTTAGTGTTTCAAATGAATCATGATTCTATCTCATCTTTAACACAGAGCCCTTAGGTTTTCTTATGATCTTTTCTTTCATATGCCATCAAACGTTTCAAAGATGCTATATTAATCTAAAACATTGTACACATGCAGAAAGATATACATGGGATTTTTGGCAGACAAGTTGCAAAAATGAAAGCTCATTTTCAGTAAAAGTTTTGAATAAAAATTTCCTTAATTTTAAAACATTATTGCCATCATTTGGTTATTATTTTTGAGTTTGAGAAGTGTTTTAATATGCTTATTTTCCACCATATTGAGACAAGAAGTGTGTTCGCCGTAGGATGTCAATGTTACTTTAACCTCTACCTCCTTCTGATATGTAAGTTTTGTAAAATAAAAATATGAAACTTATGCTATCTGAAAGTATCATGTTTGTAGTAAAAACTGTGTTGTCAGTGAGACTACTACAAAGATAAGCTAAGAAAATGCTCAGTAACTTTTATGCCAAAGTGGAGAAAGGCCAGAAAGAGGCAATGCAGCTCCATTTCTGAGAGTACAAATTAAAAGTCACTTAGAAACTCAAATCTAATCCATTCTTGAAGAGAGATACAACATGTAAAACCTTACAATGGATTTCCCACTGAAATTAATGGTGGAGGTGTCTGTGATGCCTTTCAGCTCAGCGCACTGCAAATCAGCTCAGCGATGTGACAGAAAATGGTCTCGGCTCCAGTCTCCAGATGCTGTTATCATGCCATTATATTCAAAGAGCAAGGGCTAGAAGAGGGAAACACTTTCATAATTTAATGATTTTGAGACCTGTTACAATCTCATTATACTAAACTGCACTGCAAGGCATGAAATGAAAAAGAAAATTCTGTCTGGCTGTGGGAACAATGGGACAATGGATTAGAAAGATGTACTAATGTGTCTCTGGGAATTCTTCTGGTATGGTGAAACAACAAAAAAAATTTTAGTTGTCCATTTTTCGGTATACTGTAGCCTTCATCATTTGTACATTTCAAAGCCAGTTCTTTGGTAGGTGTGAAACCCTAAAAGTGGGAATGTGGCATCTGAGCAGTACAGTGGGGCTGGTATATTTGGATTTGTTACTGTACACTTGTGCACACTGACTGCTGGCAGTCAGAGATTGTATGATGTTACATTTTTGAAAGCTGTATTTTATTTGTTTGTATTGAGTAGTGTAATGCAAATGACTATTAGCTAAATGAGAATAAAAGAGCTTTCACTCATCCCTTGCTGAATTTTTAGGAGTTAATATACTCCAATGTTAAGACAAAGAAAATTTGCTTTCACTCCCTGTTAACAGGCTGTACTCAAATATCACTGAATCACAGAATATTCTGAGTTAGGAGGGGTTCATTAGGGTCATCAAAGTCCAACTCCTGAAAAATTTATTCCTTCCTGAAAACAGAATCAGGCTGCTTTCACCATGCGGTGGTGGCTTGGACAGCCTGCCCTTCATAGCTGCCCCCTGGGTCTGTGCTGAATGCCAGTGCTTCCAGCGGGTTTGTGTGGAGGGAGAGGTGATGGCACTTGCTAAGAGAAGGACGCTGGGATTTGGCTGTCGGTGGCAAAGCCTGCTGTGCAGAGCTGCTGATGGCATCAGCTGCAGTGAGCCCTTCTGTGCAGAGTTTGCAGGAGGTGAAGGCTCAGTTCACCCCGGAGACTGGAGAGCTCTTCTTTCAGGTCAGTGCAAAGCCCGTCTGCTCACAGATCAGGGAAGCTTGGGCGGCTGTTGCACACACTGAACATACATTGTAACTAGAGAAATCTTCATCAGGCAAAGCATCTAGCACCATCAGCAAATGTGCTGGTTTTGCTAAAATTTATCAGTGGATATAATTATAGCATCTATTTTACCATGACTAACTTCTGAAGATCCCCTCAAGCTCTTTAGCAATCATTTGATGGGTCACGTTTACTGCAGCATGATCAAAGGGAGCTGCGCTCATTTCTGTAGCTCACTGTGTTTCCATTTAATATGGAAGAGTCCATTTCACCATTCACAGTCTTACTTAATGCAGCAGTTGCTCTCTGCTTGAGCCTGGAAGCTTTTAAATTGTATGTTTGTTCAAGTTTTGCTTTTCTTCTGTGAGTCAGAAGTTTCATCCATTAAAAAGCTTGAGCACTGTAATACTTGGTGCCTGGGCCCAGACTGCCATCCAAAACACAAAGTACCACGTGTGTGCTTCTCTCTGAATCATCTCATTCAAAACAGAAGAAATGGGCATCATTTCCAGCTGTTCATCTGCAGCACTGAGGCTTAGATGGTCTGAAACCTGGCATCATAGCACAGGCACAGTGCCCTGCCTCAGTGTTGGAGGACACAGTGCTTTGACAGAAGCTGGGGGCCAGGGCTGAGCAGCACAATGCCCAGCGGCAGCAGGAGCAGCAGCAAGCTGCACACAGCAGGAGCCCTGGGGAAGGAAGAGCCAATGCCTGGTTTAGGCACGAGCAGGATGAGATCAGCACTTAGCAGAGAGAGGCTCTGGGGTTCAGTTTTGGATTTAGCTTCCTGAAATCTGATGAAATCCTGATTTATACTGATTTTTTTTTTTAATGTTTATTTGTTTTCCCTTTTTATTCAGAAAGCAGCAGGAATGTTTGGCTTTTTTAAGAGAATTTATGCAGTGAGTATATTGTCTTCATTCTTCAGAAGTGGCTTTTTCTTGCTGCTAAGACTATCTCCAGGTATTGGCTGTCAGGATCCCATCACAGGCTCAAATAAGGATTTCCTCTCCTAGTGTGGTAGGAAAGGAAGAAGTGCCTTGCTGCCCAGTCTCCTTTGTGAGAGCACTTCAACCACTGGAATAATCATTCATTCTAAATAGCAGGACTCCAGTGTTTCAGCCACAGCAGGGAGCTTCATGAATGTCACTACAAAGCAGACTTCATGCATGTGGGAAAGATGGGGTATAAGAGGAGGATCACCATTATACCAGCACAGTCTGAGCGCATTAAAAATACAATATAGCAAATGTGGGATGAAACCATCAAAGCTATGCAGGTTTAACAATCCAAATGAAAATACATCACAACATGTCTGTATATATCATGCTGTTTTGAACTACATATATTGGAATTATGGAAGTTTCCCTATAATTAATAAGAATAGTCTTAATCATACTGCCCAGGAAAAAAAAAATACTGCTTTGCAGATTGGCAAATTTGTAAATACAAAGAGAAGACTTTGAAGATTAAAAGAATAACACTTTCCTCATCTATGACTCTTCTATTCAAAGATGGAAGGCTGCTCAGCAAACACTGATGCTTTCAGATTTGCACCACCTTTTTGAAATAAATGCTGGCTTTATTTGCTTATTTGGAAAATGGGAAGAAAAACATGACACAGCCAAAGTCATGCTGGGAAATCTGTGACAGAATCAAACCAGAATAACCACCAGTTATTGCACCAACTGCAGTGTGAGTCTACTGAGAATACCCTTCCTGTAAACACTGAAGATACTACTTGTATGGTTTGTTATGATATGCTTTCAAGCACAGTGCCTGTAGTAGAAGTACCCTTATTTTTGCAAGGCCCCTTGGACATTGGGTTCAAGGCACATCAATGTGTGCAATGGCCGAGTGCAGACTTACTACATCCACAGCTGTGACATTGTGATTTGAAACTGATGAGAAGCAAAATATGCTACAGATACAGAGGAATGCAACTCCTGTTCTATATTCCATTGCAATCTGCAGATGGGAACAGCGTTTCTGAGATATTAATACTGTGCAGGATTGATGTGAAGAGGCGCAGTGATGGATGGCATCATAACAAAATGATCCATCCACTCTTCAAAATTACTGCTTAGAAATTTTCCGTTATAACTCAGTTCTGCAACCCTATTTTTGGTGGCTTCAGCCCTTAATAGAGGCTGAAAGCTTCTGCTAGTAGAGTTCTTTGAGATCTATGTACCCAGGAGCACAAATCCTGCCTCCTGTGAGAGGGCCATCTCTGCTTTCAGGTACAATAGCTTTGGCACAGGTTCACTAGTTCACCATTCCAGGCACAGGAGGATCATCCCTACAGGTCTGTGACACTCTCCAGAGGGAATTCCCTCCCAGCAGAAGCATCTTTCCTGGACCCACTGGAAGCTCAGGGAGCCCCCAGAATGTAGGTATTGGGAAATGCTTTCAGCAAGTATGAAAACATGATGCTTTTGTGTGTCTTGCAGCACACTGACACCCATCTTCACATGGCTGAGATCAGTAGTTTTGTTTTAATTTCTATGCTATGATTATAAAGATGTTACTGCGACAATATATATTCCAGAGATCTATTTTATGCATATATTTAAATAATATTTTGTTAAAATTTAACGTCTGAGTTATACAAAGCCACAGCTACATAAATCTACGCCTTCTGAATTATATTAGAGAAGAATGATACTTGAGTAAGCTATAATATAGACATATTTCTTTAAAATTATGTTTAAATAACAGCATAGCAGGTTGATAATTTAAGACATACACAAAATTTGCCATTTTTAAACAAAGGGGTTCTACAGTACCCATTCTGTTCACTTTTTAGAAGGAGCATTTTAACTGGACTGTAACAATTCACAAGAACATGTAAAACCCAGAAGTACCAAACAGGATATATGTCCAAAGGATACATCAGCTACAGTGTGGGAAAGAAGTCTCTCTTTTCTGCAAACAGGTACCCACAGCACCTATGATGAGAGGGAAGGATCTCAGCACTCTATTTTATATTCCCTGGTCAGTAGGATGGTGGTCTAAACTTGTGCTTTACCAGAACCGATATTCCAAATTTCCTTCTTTCCCATGTCACTGTTTCACTGTTTTTGGGATCCAGCACAATCAAGGGCATCTCGTGGGAACTGATGCATACCAGGAAAATTTACTGTCAGCCACACAGATAACAAAACACACATGAAAATGTGACAAAGCACCATGTTAGTTCAATATATTAATGTTAGAAGGGGCTAGACAATCTCATTTATGGCACTTGCTACATTTGCAGTTATGTTACTGGAAATTTGCCCAGATACGGAAAATGAATGATGGCAAATATCTTCAGAGAGATAGCTGGAAAAAATATTGTATTTCTTCTAGTGATTTCATATGTTATGCTTGCTTTTAGTGAGTGATTTATTGGAAAAACTAATTTGTGCTATTAAACAAGTCATAGGAAGTAACAGCAGGGTTTTTACCTATGTTTTTAACTCCTGTCATCACATAACCCCATTTACCACTTCAACTAAGTTAACTTCACGTTTTGCTTATCCATCCCCTTGTATCCTTCACCAAATATAATATTAATTATGCCAAAAGAGGGAGGAGAAGAAAGAAGACAGTATTTCATTTGTATGGTGTGGGTTATTTCTGCAGGAGACCATACCAGCTCCACTGGTTCAAACTCATTGAATTTCCATGAGATTTCCTTGAGTGGGTGGAGGAACAAGAGAGTGGATTGCAGCATGACCTACAAGGGCTAGGCAGGAATTTCAATCCACTACACTTGTAGATTCCTTTGACATCTTACAGAGCCCAAGACCACCTACATTGAGACCTTCATCCCTCCACTGCTTTTGCTGTCTCAGCTTATTTCTGCTTTCCCAGTTCAAGATCCCAAGACACAATCTGGGGATGGAAGGAAACAGTTAAATCATCAGCTAATCTAAGATTGGCTGACTGGAGAAAGAAGCAATAGGAAATAATCTTTTCCTACACTTTTCAAGATTACTTTACACTGATTTCCAGCATGGGCTGTAGCTTTTATTTTTGTGGGTAACTATAATTCTGAATAAAACTTTTTTATTTATTTTGGAACAGAATTTGCCTTGGAAGAAACTAATTTTTTTGTTCTGGTCTGTGCACTCTCCCAAGGCCCACAGTGTGATCAAAGCAATTCTGTGTTAAATGTGTTTTTTCAAAGTCATTTCTTTCTGCAGGTTCACAGCAAGTGCATCCAGAAATTTAGATAAATTTCACTTTTGAACTCCTTTGAACATATAAAATGTAAGAAATAAAATGCAAGAAAGGAAGTGGTTGAACCTAAGAAGCCTTCACTGAAACATAAAGGTTTACATTAAAGTTTTACATGGCAGGCATTAAGGTTTACATGGCAGGATCAGGTCCATACAGTAATAAAATATTTGGCTTTGGGGAAAGAAATCTTGTTGTTCTTAAAACACCTCTGCCAGCCAGTGCAAGGTGTAGGATTACTAATCCTCCTCAGGGTAAGCCATGCGTGGCATTCTTCTCTTTGGTGGTGACATTCAAGAGAGCCCTGGACAGAGGAAAAAGTAATAGGGGCAATAATGGCAGTGTCTGAATGAAGCCCTGAGAAACAGCCGAGGCCCTGCTGCCTGGCTGCCAGCCACCCAAGCATGAAGAACAATCGTACATTTGTCTCAGATACCAAGTTACCTAATTTTAAAAACGTTTCCTGATGCAGCCCTCTAATTCTTAAGTATTTCACCACCTTTCTCTCTCAGGCTTTCAAAGAAGCAAGAGAAAACCGGAGCTACAGATAACTGAAAGAAGAAAAACTAAAAGGATTTTGTTATTAGCCGTCAAAATTCAAGAAAAAAAGGGGCAAGAAGACAGGTTCTTTTCAACTTTTTTGATGCCAGATCACCTCTCATTGTCCCACCACTTTCTGACAGAATAAATGCTAGGATAAATAATAGAGCAAATCTCAAAAGAAAAATATGTATTGTGTGCCATAAATTATACAAGCAGATGCAGCCATGCACAAGAGAATTAGGAACATAAAACCCCTGCAGTGTGCACTGGCTGATGAAGGGCTGGGAGTTGCTAAGGGACTCTCTGGGACCACCATGCAGTCCAAGCTAAGATCTTGCTCTAAACATCAGCCTGTGGCCCCTTTTCCTTTGCATTCTTCCTCTTAAACAGTTTTGTTTGTTTGTTTGGGGTTTTTTTGGTTTTTTTTAATATCAGTAGCTGTTTAATGACTGTTTTGACCATAACCAGCTTATGGTATATTTTACAGATGTTACAGATTTACAGATATCAGAAATCTTGCACTGAAGAATTTTGCATCTTCTGCCCAAACCACTCCCTCAAACAAAGATTCCCATATTAAGGTGAATGAGTTTCCCTAAACTAAGGGATGGGTAGAATAGGTCAAGGGCCAATTCTTCATGTGTAACCTCATAGAGCACCATCAGCTTCAGCTGAATTCTTGGTTTTACTCCTTTTTATTTATTAGAAAAAGTGTTATATGGGTTTGTGGCACTATATACAGAAATAATTACAAATAACTTAGCTGCCTAATGCTCATCAGAGACTCCATTCAACTAAACAGTCTGTTGGCAAAGCCAAAACTCTGGATCCAGATTTGTCGGATTTAAACATCCATAATATCTTCTCATTCTTTCATGACATCTTTTATTTCAAGACATCAGCAGATCTTTTTTATTCAGCAGTCATTTCAGCAGCGGAAAAAGAGTTTTCCAATATTGATGCAATTTATTGTTTTATGACCAATTAAGAAAATAAGGACATTTCAAAGAAGTTGATGACATTCATTTCAGATAAGTAAGATGTTTTAAAGAAAACCCACATAAGACTGTGGTAAAGGACATTTTTCCAACCTCACAAATGACATTAAATGCCATTTTATGACCATCCAAGGGTAAGGAGTAAATAATACTTTATGCTGGAAAAGAATACATGTGACTCATGATTTTCAGCTGTTTTAGATGTGAACTTGTGGAAAATGATGCAATTAGAGGCCAGAAGCAGAGCAAAATATCTGTTTACATTCAGCTCTGCTGAGCAGATCAGAACTGCTGAAGGCCTGGAGAAAAAAAATGTCGTTTTCTCTTTTGCTCATGTCCTCTATGGGCTACATTCTGCTTGGAGTTACTTCATATTCAAGCAGTACAATTAAGGGGGAGTCTTGATATTATTTGGCCTTTTTTTACGTTTTTCATTTGTCTGATGAATAGTGTTTGCTCTGTCATTCATTTGCCACTTCCTTCCATGTGAAATTAGGAAATATGGCACAAGAAGTCTGAAACCCAGGTTTTTTCCATCTCTGCATGTTTTCCCTTGGAACTCAGAAACTCAAGTTCTGCCAGTGTAGAGGAAGGAGAGGAAATGTAGTAATAAAGTTCCTGGCTTCATCACAAGCCCCTTTCTGACCTGACCAGGGGAAAGTGTATGGAAAGGGATTGAACTATTCAGGAGAAGTAGAGATGAATGTCAGAAGTATGTTCATGTAAAATCAAAAAGAAAAACCCACAAAAAAGATATAAGCAGGGACAATGAGGTTACATGATGCCATGCTACAAATGCATAGGAAGAAGGGCAGGAGTGCGCTGGTTCAGTACTCAATTGTGCAAGGCAACTAATGACACATGACGTGAGGAATGTACAAGTGATTGATGACTTTTTTGTATCTGTCTTCATTAAAGCAATTAAGACACTGCTATTGCTGAAAAATGTAGTTACACCTTCCTTGCTTCACTCCTCTCCCACCTCCTCACTGCTTTCCTTCATCCCTCAGTCACAGTGATTTGTAAGGGCGTGCAGAGATCTGGATGGGGAACTGCTCCAGCTGAAAATTAATCCAGCAAATAGGTGGTAGTTACTAAGAGCAGTTAGCTCTGCAGTTTGATCCATCTCTTAGCTGTATCACAATCAATGTTTTATTTTAAATTAGCTGATGTATTAACTTCATCCTATGATGCTTAAAGGGCAGACTGATTAAGTCTGAGTGACTGGATGTTTAATCTGTCAGAGGATCAGAAGTAGGAAAGCATGGCACCTGTATTTTAAATTGGGAGAAAAAGAGTAGTAGATTATTGATCAGTTGATTAAATTAAATTTCTGCTCCAAAGTTTAGGATTTTTTAGACTTACATATCATGAATGCCTACGTAATAAAAGGGAAGCAGGTAGCATTCAGTTTTCATTGTAAGAACAAAGTCTGTCAAACCAGCTTAGTTCTTCCCATGCCTGTATTGTGCTGTGGACAGGGAAAGGGAGTTGGTGTCATGTAACTCAACTTCCATAAGGCTTTCTGAATGCCCATGACACTCTTAGAAGCAAATGAGGAAAGGCACCCTTGCTGACCCTGCTACACCTGTTCAAACAGGTGCATGACTGTTGAGGTAACCATACCTAAACAGTGGAACAAAATGGAAGTAGGTATGAAATATGATTCTGCACATTTTCTACTTTAGTCCCACTACAATCCACATTTTCATTAGTAACTGAAAAAGGAAGAAGAAGACATACTCAGTAATTGTGCTGGTTGCAGCTTGGGAGCTCTGCAAGTATACTAGTCAATAAGCAGATAAAATTTTTTCAAAAATCTTGTCGGCTTGAAGGACCTATCTTTAAAAGCAAGATAAAGTGTACTAAGGACAAGTACAAGGGACTACATTTAGACAGGAATTATCTGCAGGAAGGTGCGTAATAACTGGTTAGGAAATAGCTTGACTGAGGGTAGACCACAAACCAAACCTGGAGCTGTGTTACGCAGAGTGGAAAGGGCAAGCAATATAACACAATGGATAAATTATCCTCAAAATGTAGGAAGAAATTCAGCCACCCGATTCAGCATTGATAGTGCCTCAATTGGAACATAAAGTCTTGTTTAAATTATATCAACAAAGATTCTCATTCAGGTTAGACATTAGAATAAAAAACTTTTCCTATTGTAAGAGCAATAAAACACTGGGGAAATTTGCATAGGAAAGTGAGAGCTCACATGAAATCATTTTAGGGAGCTGTATGTCCTGTTTGATGTGATATAGCTGGTCCTGCTTTGGGTCAGACTGACAAGATGAACTCTCAAGGTCTACAGTCTACGTTTCCTAAGAGTTATTACCCAACCATTAAGCTTTCTGGGGAAAAGTAGCTCCAGGCCCATTTCCATGGGCATTTTGGTGTTGTTTTTGCATGAGGTTCACAAGTAATTGACTGGTGAACCTCAAATAATACCGATTTACTTTAAAAAAAAAATCTCAGTTGCTATGAAGCTGGAATATAAGTTACAATATTGTTCCATTGGTTTTTGTGTGTTCTGAGGAGATCAATTTTTCCCCATTTAAGTCATTGGTAATATATTCCTACCACCTTCAAGAGCAAGTGATGCAGAAAACAGTTTAGTTAACATCAGACCAGAAAATAAAGTTGATATACCAAAAAACAAGTCACTTTGCTGAGTACTCATGTGCAGTGCTACTATTCTGGAGGCTAGTGATGGAGAATCAGCCTTTCTTCTCTCAGCCATTGGTGTGTGTCAGGTCAGGTCAACACGAAGCAATCACAGTCCACTGGTGCTTGTTATAAAATGGGCCAATGCCTCTTTCATTCTTGTGGGAGTACTAAGCAGAGTCAAAACTTGGCCAAAAAATCACTATTACAGTTGCAACAGTGAAATTCCAAAAGCCTGAACAGGCATTAGGACTGAGGTGTCCTTACTATCTGCTCCCAAACAGTACATGGGAGGCCTGGGATTTAATTTTTCCACGCTGTTCCCTTTTTTGGATCCACTCCTTTTATGCTCATATGGACAAGCTGATGAAGTGGGAAGGCAATTCACATTGACTGAACTATTTGTTTTCAGTTAAAAGTCACTATTTGCTGTTTAGCAGGCAAACACAAACACCTATGGAAAGAAGAGCTGTAACAGCATTTGATGCTCCTGAGCATCTGTAATCAGCACATCTGAAAGCATTTTAAAGTGAGTTTGGCCTATATATGTCTTCATATCACAAAGTACTGCTAGGGACAGAATTGGATGTTGGATGTGTTTGTATTATTCCCTTGTATGGAATGAAAGGCATTTATGCATCTCTTTTGTCTACATTCACACACACCTACACATAAAAGCATTCTGTCCTCCCTTTCCCGTATAAAGAGTGATGATCAAATCTGATTTATATCTTAGTGGCACAATCTCCTAAACAGGGACTGAAAATTAGCATTAACCTTGAAGGCCCCTCTATTTCCTGTACTTGCCCTTCACGGTGCTAACATAAGTAGTTTCTACAAGAGAAGCTCGGGTTTTACATTATCTAAGACACACCTTTGAAACAATAAAATATATTAATCTTTTATATATTTCTGAACCTAAACCACATGTTTAAAATTATTTCTTTACACTTAAAAAACTTAGATTCTGTTTGGGTATCATAGTGTGACATTTGAGAAAGCTGTGGCATTTGGATCTGTGTCCAACAGAGGGAGGTGTTCAGAAACACGGATTTGGTCCAAACTTTCTAAGATTAAGGAATTCAACAGAAGGGGAGAGGAGCAAACACGCAAATGCATCTAAGCAATACATGCTTTACTATTGCAATTCAATTTGTTTAGCTGCTCTCTGAGAATTCAGGTGTGGAATCACTGCTGCTTACAGTTCAGACCTGCTCAGAAGGTTTAAAATCAGAGGATTTTTAGATCAGACAGGTGACAATATCACCTCTGTTTTGAAGGGGAACTATGAAGCTCTTGAAAAGAAAAAGCACTACTTATTTCATATCAACTTCTTGATGTAAGATAAACTCAAGCAGAGGTCCAGTCTGGCAGGCACTTTGGGTTCAGTAAAAATCTGAGGTTACTCGGCTGTGCTTTCCTCACAGGCTGTCTCCATGGCAATGGGAAAATATTGTGAGGTATAGGAATGAAGGGAATATGACTCAGACAGCACAGAAAAAGGAACATTCAGAAATATAATTCCCAATAGGCACAGAGTACACTTTTCAAAAATACACACAAATCAAAGGGAATCTGCTCTTGTTTTGCTCCAGTGTTTTTACTGGAGAATGCAATTAATAAATAAGGAGCCATAGTGCTGCATATTTTCAGCCCCTCTATTATCAGAGGGAAACAGAAGCTGGTGGTGAAGGAAACAGCAGCCCTCTGCTCTGCTCCTCTGAGTTGTGCACCGCTCTCCACAGGGCTGCCCTGTGGCTGGAAGTGCATTTATCAGTAAGGGACAGGTTTGGACAGACTCAGCTAAGTCAGTGTGCTGTTTCCGTGGCCTTTCCAAGTGGAAACGCTTCTCCTTTCACTAGTGAACCCATAGAGGCCATAGGAAGCCCCTGTGTGAAGTCCTCTGTCTCACTGACCTGGGTCCCACCAAACTGGGATTTGGCCCAAATAAAAAGGCAGTGGCCCAAGGCAAGAGCCATCCTGCAGGGAGACAGCGCTACAGTGCATTGCATGAACAAGAATTCCCAGGCTAACCCAGACCTGTGCTCCGATTGGCACAGTACCAGATGGGCTTCAGCTTGCCACACCACAGGCATTTATAAAATAGCTTGTCCTCAGAAGAATTTCCTCCCCAGTTTTCCTCTTTAGTTAGTTAGTCCCAGGAAGCATAAATAAATAAATAAACAAATAAATATGTATATATGTATATTTATGAGACAAACTCAAATGGATATACATAATTTTTTTTTCCGTGTTTAAAAAAATCTTCTACCTTTGCAGCTAATGATGATTTCATGGCCTGTGTTAGCACTAGTCATTCTCTGGATCATTTATGCTTTTGGCCTCAGTAGCACTCTGACATCGTTAGTCCCACAGGTCAGATATGCATTATGTAAAAGCCCTTCTTTTAATCAAATTTATGTTCTGTCTTTTACTTAGTTTAATGACTCTTTATCCTTGAACTCCAAGAAGCATCAGATTAACTACTCTCTCTATAGCATTCAATTTTTTCCTACATCACTCTTAAGCTTCCCTTCCAGTTTAACTCTTTCAATCATTTCTGTCCTGAAGGAGGTGACAGCTTCCTTCCTTCTGGGACCTGTGGAACTTTGGGACTGTCCCTGAGCTTCCCCTCCTGACCTGCAAGCTGCTGCTTCTTCATGAGAAATGCAGTGAGCTGATGCAGTCCTGGGCACCCTTTGATCCTGCTCCCCTGAGTTTTACTGTGGGAGGTACAATGAAGTCCTGAGGCATAAACATGATTATACTGTATTCCTTTACTTTAAAAGTCCTGGCCACCAGTATTGTTGCTCAGCAACATGGAACTGTGTATCACTGCTGTCTTCATTAAACTTTAAAAATATTTTTCCTTGCCAACTCAAATAAATAATTGACGATGATTTCACTGCATATTTAGCACATCCATTCAAATTCCTGTATGGAGGTAAAACAGTTTTATATACCTAGAATTTAGAAGAAATTACTAATACTGGCTGTAAAATAAAATGCATGGCTGAAAACTACTCGCACTTACAAAGCAATTCGTATATTACTCAAAGCCACTGTATCAAATTCATGCCCAAACCCTGTAATTATTTCTTTACTGAACACACTGCACCTTCTTTTATTGCAAAGATTGTTAAATCTTACTATATACTTTCTGTCTAGATAAGACTGCAACAACTAACCTTTTAACTACTTTATTATACTATTTATTTGCTGTGATATGCCTACATTTGCTAATATAGGCAATTGAACACATTACAAAAGTATAAATACAGAAGAACAGATTTCAACACCGATATTTTCTGGTTGAGTAATAGTGCCTGGGGTTATTCAAAGAGAATGGGTTGTAAAACTCAAGTGTACTTTCTGTCATCTGGCTGATGGATTGCTTGTTACTCACCTCTAGCATGGGTCTCAGCTAAAATAAATTGCTGCAACCCTTATCAGGAGTTTCTTTTCTATTATATATCAGAAGTCCCAATTTTATCTAATTGGTGGCATTACCAGAACATTTTTCTGCAAATACAGAAGTTTCTTGGTAAATGCAATTGCTACTTTAACCCATGAGAGGTGCAGTTAGATGCACATCTGAGCAGAATAGAGAGAACCTAAGCTGGGAGTTTTGGAGATCTCCAAGCTAAATGACTGCCAAAATAAACATGACTGGAGATAGAGGGATTAATCCTGTAATCCTCACTTAAGCAAAATTCCTGTTTTCTTCAGTGAGATGCTCACTGGGGAGCAGCTGTAGAAATTGGCCTAAATGAAGCAGAAATGAGAAAGGCCAAATTCTGCCTCTGGGTGTGAGCATGTGACTTCTGTAAAACCTGAAGTGTGACACCCTGAGTCTCGGATAATCAGCACATAAATTCTCACCAAGCTCTACAACACAGAGACTTTTCTTGGTATAAATATGAGGCACATCCATAACCCCACGGGGAAATGTTTCTATCCAAGATTTGCTAAAAAGTGAGAATTCAAGTGAGAATACAAGTGCCAACTAACATTCAGAAATAAAATGTGCATTTTATTAAAAATTGTCTCACATTTTAACCAAGACTAGGAGTGTTTAGAGTATTTCTCTTCACTGAACTCAGAATTATTGCCTCCATTTTCCATCTGGGGTGGAAAACAAACATGCAAAGTTAAGTGATTTTCCACAGACCACACAGCAAGTGATTAGTATCATGGGGATGAATTAATCTTGGGTGTAAATCCATAAAGATTAATGGAGCTCTAACAGGGATTAATTTGGCCCATCATCTCTAAGGATAGCAAAACCAATTAGATGATGTCATTAATCTTCTGGTTTGTAAAGGACTATTTCTTAAGCAATACTGAAAGAAAGGCAATAAAACAGGAATGACCAAAGGATCCACTGTGACAGATGAATTGGTTGTTCCTTGGCAGAGGATTCGCAGCAGGAGCATTAAATAGTGACAGCAGCCTGGATGTGCCCTCAGGCTCCCATCTCCCATCCTGAGATGCTCTGGGGCAATCATTTATTTGAGGATTGGAGAGTCAGTCACTGATTAGGTTCATGTGTTTTCTTAGGGCATGACTTCCACACAGCTGGTTTGGTGTCAAATATATTTATTATGGCCCTGGGTGCCCCAAATCTTTGGAAAGTACCAAGTGCTTAATGTCCTATGGAAAGTAGCACTTGAAAGATTCATAAATTTTAAAGCTTTCACTTGTGAGATGACAAAATGTGAACTATCCCATTAGGAAGAAGTCAATAAGAAGAAGTCAATCCAAAATCTGTATAACTGACTTGTTCTGATATTTGGGGAAAAAAATTTCTCCTCATTCACTGGTTGTGACAATGCACATTTTCTCATCTTAAATTCTGAAGAGGTTTCTGATGCTTGCAAAAGGGTCAAAACTGGCCCACAGCAGAGTAGGATCGTTTTACAATTTGTCTCAGAAATTTTATTTTAAAAAGAAGAGAAACAGAAATGTTTTTGTTAAAGAGTAATGACCAGCTATAAAAAATGCACACAAAGTAGCAATGAACAGAACAACAAAAACCACAGCTTCCAGACCATGGTTGATGGAATTTATGGAAAAAGAACATCTGTGACATTGGCAAGGTCTAGCATGAGGACATTGAATAGGAGATAGTGAATATGTGCCTGAAAGTTGTGTGCATTACCTAATAGGCCTGGCAAAAATGTTCCACTGGGATGTTGAAAGCAAAACTTGGCAACAGTGAGATCATTAAAGCCCTGCTGCATAGAAGCCTTACATTCAAAATGTAATAATATGTATCAGTGGAGGCATTACTATTATGAGAAAGAATATTCAAGCTGTAATAGGGATCTTCCCATCAATAGTTCTGCCTGACCAAGTGTTTAATGGCCGAGATTTCATAATCGGTGAAATGACTTAAAACTCTTTTCATGGGGATGTTCTTGGATAAAATAAAACCACTTTCCTCATTTTATATACTGTAGGAGTTCAAATGAGGTGATGTGCTCGGGCTGATAGTGTAGTTCCAATCCAGAGGGATGATGTCGTGGCGCTCCCTTGCACAGCAGAACAGGAGCAGGGCTTGGAGGGGCAGGGATTTCCAGATTCCCTTTGCATCATGAAACAGGAGCAGGGCTTGGAGGGGCCGGGATTTCCAGCATCCTCCCCACCTCGCTCAACCCAAGCACGTTTCAGGAATGTAATGACACACTGCTGCAGCCACGTATGAACAAAGAACGCTGAAAAGAGACACGGTACAAGCACCTAATGAGAATATGAAAGAAACCTGAATTTTGGCAGGGAGACTTGAGT
>VXBB01008376.1:272568-312554 GCA_013399915.1 Illadopsis cleaveri
GGAGTTCAAATGAGGTGATGTGCTCAGGCTGATAGTGCAGCTCCAATCCAGAGGGATGATGTCGTGGCGCTCCCTTGCACAGCGGAACAGGAGCAGGGCTTGGAGGGGCAGGGGTTTCCAGATTCCCTTTGCACCATGGAACAGGAGCAGGGCTTGGAGGGGCAGGGATTTCCAGATTCCCTTTGCATCATGAAACAGGAGCAGGGCTTGGAGGGGCAGGGATTTCCAGATTCCCTTTGCATCATGAAACAGGAGCAGGGCTTGGAGGGGCAGGGATTTCCAGATTCCCTTTGCATCATGAAACAGGAGCAGGGCTTGGAGGGGCCGGGATTTCCAGCATCCTCCCCACCTCGCTCAACCCAAGCACGTTTCAGGAATGTAATGACACACTGCTGCAGCCACGTATGAACAAAGAACGCTGAAAAGAGACACGGTACAAGCACCTAATGAGAATATGAAAGAAACCTGAATTTTGGCAGGGAGACTTGAGTTCGGGAGATGGAGGGGGGATGATAATGCTTGAGAATGTTTCTGAGTCAGTGCTGATGATGTGATTACGCTTACGAGTTGGTCCTGCTAAGTACTGGTGCACATAAGCCTAGGAAGTGTGATGTGGAGAGTTTAATCAGCCAAAAAGAGCAAATGAATGTACCAGAGAATGTTCCTACACGGTATCAGCTATGCTTCAGAAGGATGATGAAAACAACAGGAAATGTGCTTCAGAAAAAACTGTCAATTTAGGCCCATAATATAAAAATAGATAAAGAATGCCTGTTTTAATATCTTCCTTTGACAGATGGATCTAAAGAACTATTCTGAGAAATGCTTCAACACAAGCCTATGTTTCCAGAAAACTTTTCAGACTATAAAATGAAAATATTTCTGTTTCAGGGTTTGGGGGGTTTTTTGACAATTATATTCACTGACTATTAGAGAAGAAATGATAAAAAATATTTTTTCGTAAGTAGCCATTGTATTTAACATTTTAATTTCTAGGCAGTAAGAAAATTGTGCATGTAGGCAGTTGCATTTTGGTAGACTAGCTAGCTTAATGCTGATTTTCCTTTTGTTTTAGACCAGCTTTGCCATTTGTGATTATGGGAAATGGGTAATGATCACATTACCTTTTATCCAAGCTTTCTAAATTGCAAAATTACCTACAGTACAAATATACCTGCAGTGCTCTAAGCACAAGACCATATAAAGCCAGACAGTACATGTAAAACTGTGCAAAAGCAGTGCAAAGAAGTGAGTAAATGTAAACCTGGTCAGGCTCTCAGCTCTGGTACAGCCAAGGCAGGAGCTGGGTACAGGTTCCTTATCTCATCATCTGCAGCTAATATTTGTTGTAGAAACTACATAGCAACGAACACAGCATCACAGATATTAGCTTTATGCAAATAAACTTATATTAAACCCCCTATTTATTGATCAGGGGAACAAAATCAATACTTCAATGATGTAATGGGCACCACAGTGAAAATACCTGTGATTCAAACCCAAATTATTTCATAAAAAGTATCTGCACATAAACAATTACAGCTCATCTAGTTCATATATCTTTGTTGCCTTACTTAAAACACGTGTTCCAGAAATAATTTTTGAGGGAAGATATATGCATAGTCATAGTAATTACTGCTTCACAAGTCCAGTTGTAAACCTTTAAGATCTTGGAGAATATCAGAAAAAAAGTAGTGATGGCAACTGCTTCTACGGGCTATGAAGCTGAGTGGAGCCCAGACTTTGTCCTGTAAACAGTGTTAGCTCTTTGCTGATCATCTGATTAGCACGGTCACCGCTGATTTCACTGGCAAATTAACTCTGGGTGTGTTTTAAGAGCAGAGTTACAGGCACCTTGAAATTAATATATTTATAGAAAAGTCTTTTATGTTGTAGTTTGAATATATTTGATACTATTCAGAGGATTACTGGGCTCTTTTTTTCAGACTGTAAGCACAACAATGGAAACATTTATTCCTTGGCTTGCATAGACATTTGCTGATCTATATATAGATTGTGGAGACACAAATGAAAAATTTGGCTTACATCACCAGAGATGTCATTTTTTCGTACCCATTTTACTTCCTATTTACAGCAAATTAACAAATTAGCTCCTCACCACATCCTTGCAACAAAGCAAGGAGCTTCAGCTGTGGTGGCAGCTTGTTCCCTTCAGAGGTACCATCTCAATCACTTGCTACCATCCCACAGTCCCCAGTGTCTCCCTGAGGGATGTAAAACCATCATCCCTTAAAATATCTTGGAAGATAATACCAGCCTGAAGCAGATAGCACAGGTCTGTCCCTGCCAGGTCCCTAGGGAAGGTACCACCTCGAACCCTGTTTTGGAGAGAACACAGTGCTCAGAAAACAGAAAATGGAATTTTGGTGCGCCAGCAATTCAAGACAGATACAATCCCCTTGCTTCAGGCACACAACTGTCAAGGGGGTAAATAGGAAGATGAGACAGACCACAGGCTGAAGTACATCCCACAGAGTTAGTGTCCTTAAAGCATGAGCAGCTGGTTAATCTGATTACAGGAAATGGAAAAACATCTTGAGGAAGACATGGCCAGGAGGAGAACATCAGTGTGCAATAAAAGCCAGGTAAGTGCTGGAGTGCACGCATGGCTCATGTCGACACCAGAAGATATGCAGGAGGCAACCCAGCATGGCCATTCCCTGCACAGCTTTGTGGTATCTCCAAAAGCCACTGCCCCACCTCCCATGGGTCCCCTGCATGCTGGGGATTGCCATCCCACACATGCTGGGCAATGTGAACTCCAGCAGTATGATAAAAGTAGTATTTATCCACATCTACCTATCTTATCTCTTTATTTTGAGCACAGAAGAACCCATGAGGATGGATTCATCACACCATCTCTTATAAACCACTTTTGTTAAAAAGGAAAAATATCTATCTTCTACAAACCCTGGCATTAAACCTCCCAGCTGGAAAGCTTCAGATAGCTGTAGAGATCTCAGTGTACTTCTGTCTTTCAATAGCTCCTGGATATCTGACAGAGTGCTACGCTTGGTGTGTGCCAGGATAAAATGTCTTGGCTCTTCAACGGATCTCTTCAATCTTCAGTGTGCCTATTCCACATGATCAAGCATAACATTTTTGTGAAGTTCTCCTCTGAGCAAGGCAGCCACCTCCAAAAGCGTCCTTCTACCTGTGCTGTCTCAGCTGCTCACAGTTAATGAGTCACATGCTATGAAATGCAGCAGTGGGGCTGTGAGAAGGACAGGTTTGAACCTGTTCTTGCTGTGCAGGGCCCAGATAAATCCCCTTGCTGCTAGGATGCCCATTGCCAGGCTAGGGCAGCTTTGTGGGGTCCAGTGCTGAGAAGGGGAGGACTGCTGAGGGCACCAGCAGGACACAGCAGGCACTGACAGCACCTCCCAGGATCACACCTGCAGACCACCAAGCCATGGCCATTTCCTGACAGGTTGCTGTACCCTGGTACAGGAGAGCTGGTATTTCTAGTGTGGGGTAGAAATGCAACTCATCCTTCTGTTTTAAATCTGGTTTGGGGGTATGCTGCCAAATGTAATCTACATAGATTAGTCTCTGCATGAACTCCAGTCTTGGATTTTCTTGTCTAGATCTCAGATGGGGATTACTTTTGTTAATGGGTAAAATAAAAAGATCTATGAGTCTACTTAGGAAAATGAAATATATTAAAATAATATTATATTGATAGCTTTTCTTGGTTTTTTTTTCCTTACTGACTGAAAGTAGTTATATGTCAAGCTAGTAAGCAACAAATCCTTTCTTATTAAAGTAACTTAAACCATTAATGGCATTATGGCTTGCTTTAGATTTGTAGTCCTTTTTATATTACTGCCACCTGTCTACTTTCCAGTCTGTACCGGAGGAAAAGGAAAGATATTTTCTGTTCTACACTCAACTAAACTAGCCACCATGGACAGGTAATACTTATAAAGAACACTTATTCTTGCTGTAGTACAGAAATGATACTATCTTAGAGTATTGCATCCAGGCCCCAGAAATCATTGTTGCACTATCCCTGTCTACTTACTACTTAACAGCAAACCCCCATCACAATTAAAGAAAATTAATTACTTTGTAAATTAAGTTAAAATCCCAGCTGTTATAAAACATAAGGCAATCATCATTCCAACAGCAATGTGGGATTAAGTAATGGAAGAAACAAATGACCTGCACAGAACTCTGGTGCTCCACTGTGGTCTGCTTGGGCTGGTTCCTCAGGGATGGACTTCATGTTCCTCAGCGATGGCCCTGGAGCAGCTGCTGGGTTATGTCCGGGACTCAAAGGGCTCTGCATGAGAGGCAGCTGAGCGCCTTCTCTTCTTTTTATTTATGTGGATGTTACAATGGCAGCAGACAGCAATGCATAGACACTAAATTAATTAAGCTGTTTTTAAGCCGCAGCATTAAGGTGATGTCATAAGAACACGCTTAGGATAGCAAGGTCACTGGAAAGGGAGAGTACACATCCTGCAGTAAAAAACTGTAGTTTGGAGGGCTCGTGTTGGATGCCTTCTCTGAATTTGTCAATTTTTTTCTCAAACCTGGTACCACCTGGAGAAATATCTTTTCTATCCACTGAAATATGCTACAGCATCTCTAATTTAAATAGGAGAAGAGCTGCTAGACCTGCTTCAACTCTGAGCAATACGCACTATACGCTCTGAAATGCATAAACTAGTTATATTTGGAAACACACAGAACGGGGAAAATATTTTGATGCAAGATAACATAGTTCATCTAATTTATGTCAGACTGACTTTGTGTTTGCATACAAGCATGCTCAGAGAGGCGCATGTTGGGCAACCAGAAATGTGCTCATCTTACTGCTTCCATTGACATGGCATTGCTATTTTGTGTTGGTAATCTGATTATATTGTACAACTGACCCTAAGATTTTTTTTTTGGTCTATTTCTTAAGTAAGCAGTTTTATACAAATCAAGAACAGCAACAGTTAGTTTTTATTTCATCACAGCTTTGCAAAACCCCAAAAACTTTAGGAAGACTTTAACAGAAGAAATAAAACAGATGCCGATACATTGCAAAGTTAATGGTGTTGTTGTTTCACTGTGAACTATTTTAACTAGGAAATGTTGAGCATCTCAACAGTAGCCATAATCCTCTCATACAGAAGCCTTTTCTACAGCTTGTCCAGAGTAAGTGCAAGCCTGTGTCTTCAGCGTTAATGGGATCAGCTGCAATGAGTAATGCTTTGTGTATGCTAAGACTGTGATCCTGTGCACGTGGTAAAAGATGGCAGTGTTGGTTTTTCTAAGCAGTCAGACCCACACGAGGTGAAGTGAGTCAGAGCATTCGAGATGGATGAGCAGCTCTCAGAAAGGAGCTTTTGTTCCTCATCTCCAGCCTCTAACAGTCACAGTGAAATTGTCTCTACCATCTACCTATTAGCATCAACATCACTGGGACTCTTTGCATGAGAAACTCTTGTGCATATAAGCAAAGGTCACTCAAGGAGACTCTTGAATCAGATTTATTTTGTAGCAAGCTTAAAATGACCACATTGATGACCCACCACTGCCTCCCATGAGGAAAAGCTGGAGGCAGCTAGAGACACAAACGGGGATCAATTTTTCACTGAGAGCTTTACGTTACAACTATGTGTCCTTGTCTGCAGTGCTCATACAAGCAGATGAAGAGAAACATTTCTATTCACACCGTGAGAGTCTCCTACCCTTTCTTTAGCTGTTACTTGTAATTGCAGCAAGAATAATATCCTGAGGGCTTTATGCTGATCTGCTGGATTTGAATATCGGCCTCTCAACTTACAGTCTCTGTGTCCCCCACTGCCAGACAAGTACACACTGTTTTTGCTATCCAATAAAAGCTTAGGAAGCAAGCTTAAACATGCATAGCTTTTACCACCAATTGCATACAAAGAACTGAATGCAAAATCGACTTGGTAATCCTGTAAAAGAGGAAGGCAGATGAAATAGCTCCGTTCCCCCCTCCATGTCACAGGGCACGCTCCGCCCCGGTTCGTGGGTGACACAGCCGTGCTGCAGGCAGGGAGCATCTATCTATAGTGCGTGCCAAAGTGGGGATGTGCTCTCCTGAGGGTTACTTCTTGTAGCATCTCACACTTCAGAGTGCTCCAAGGTTATGTACTAGCTGTGCTTCAATGGTGCGGAAAAGCACTTTCCATTCAAAGTGAATAGTCATCAAAGTAATAGAGAAAATTGTTAAGTGCTGTCAATGGAAACATCTTGGCTGTTTTTATAGATGTGTTAATGGGTTGCCCTGCCACAAATCAAAGGGGCTTTGCAGCCCGGTTACTTCCAAGTGGTGAACATAATGACAAAACCAAACGTTGTGTTACCAGCTGGTTTCCATTATTGGGCTAAATTGTTGGATTAAGTCATGATCTTTACAGCTGAAGTGAAAGGATTTTGCCCAGAGCAATGACTAGGATATCGGAAGACGAAATCTCCGTGATCTCCACAGAGGAGCTGAGGGGAAGCTGGAAGAGGAGGATGTCAGCACAAAGGGTGCCTGAGGCCTCCCATTCCACCCACCTGGTGATGATGTGTGTTGGGAGAGTGTATTACTACTCCATGGAGACACCTCCCCTCATGTCTGTCTATCTATCTATCTATCTATCTATCTATCTATCTATCTATCTATCTATCTATCTATCTATCTATCTCTGTAGGTCTACTGCACAGCCAGGCCAAAGGCACTCTCAGTCCTGCACATCTGTAGGAGGAAGCCCAGCACTGCTCTGTATGGATTTTTAGCATCTCCTATCTAGTGCTTCACAGTTTTCTCAATGTAAAAGGCGAAAGTAACAGAGACACTGCTGCTAAAAATAGCCACTTATGCCCTGGATGATTCATTGTTGGTGGAGAGTACCCATAAGTACTTCTATCTAAACATTCTGTTCCCTGTCTCAGTATCTCCTGTGCCAGTTTGTATATGTCTCTCCCGTCTTGTTCAGGCTGTTTTCCTATGGGTTACATATTTTTTAGCTAAATATGTTAGTTTGTTTATCTCCCTCCATGGCAGCAAGACCCCAGCATTACTTCCTCCTGCTGCAGGAATTTCATCAATAAATCACTGTCTATTTCCCTGGGAGCATGGGGAAAAAAAACCCAAACAAACAAAAAAACAAACCCAAAACCAAACAAAGACACCACCAAAAAAAAAACCAGCTCCCCCAAATTAAAAATAATAATAAAACTAGCTTCAACAAACAAAGCCAAGGAATTTCCCCTTTCTTAGGTTAGATGTGTTAGAATAATAACAGAAACAGGAGTATGTAATAAATAATTGCACTGAATGACATCTAGAAACACAGCTAAGGAAGGCTTTATGTGAGAAGAAAAGCTTCATGTGACTTAAATGCCCAGCCCCCAAACATACCCACTCAGGGCAATGACCAGGTTTTAAATCAGAGTCCTGTAAATTGTCATGGGCTGGGAGGAAATTAAATTGGGGTCTTTGGTGACATCCTTGTAGTTCAAGTGATGATTTATGAATAACTGAGCTTACTGATAGGCATTTTGAGCCTGACATGGGCTGTGTTTGGAGATGTTGGATTTTTTTACTATCTAATAAAATATCACTATATTCCTGGAAGTATCCTTTATTTTTTGTGTGCAAACCCTACCCACCACTTACAACACTAGGAAGAATGATGGAACAAGATGGTTCTTCAGTTGCCCATGGTCTTCCTTATGGTCTGCTCCGATGTGAAGAGCAGGCAAATCAGAGGTGTTTAGCTGAGAGGGCAGGACAACGAGTGCATGTTGATGTTACTCATGTGAGCCCCAAACACAGAGAAGCCAAAACCTGCTTTTCCTCCAGAGCACCCCTGCAGCTGCACATGACTGTCTGAAACCACCACTCACTAATGTGTGCCCATGAACATCACCTTTAGAGAGAATGAATCTGGCATGATGGAGTTGATGGTCTTTCCTTTCCTTTCCTTTCCTTTCCTTTCCTTTCCTTTCCTTTCCNTGTGTAGATTCACCAGTAACTAATAAAATACAGCTGGTTTTCATTTTTGCTGCTAAGGACTGTTTTCTGAGGTATTTAAGTTGCAATAGGATAACTGGGGAATAATGAATGAATCCTTTGGGCAGCTATACTTAACTCATAGAACCATAAAATTGTTTGGTTTGGAAGGAATCTTATTTACCAACAGTTTAGTCCCTTCAATTTAGACAAGCCACGTAACCAGATTTTTATGTTTTCTGGGGTTTTTTTTGTAACTAAATAGTATCTTCTCAATACATTCACTGATATTCTTTGGCAGTCACCTCTTTTATTTTTCCCTGTGGGCACAATCTGTCTTTGTTAGGAAACACTGTTACCACTGGCAAAGGCGGTGGTGTCTTCAGGCAATCTGCACATAACACTACATGTCCTTACTGGAGCACAACTAGAGATACCAGCAGATTCATCTTCCAATTCGTAAAAGTTTCCCCAAACATTTTCCCTTTCAACAGCACGTTTATGATTGCACATGCTTAGATTATACATATTATTTTAACAAGGTAGCTTTGGAAAACTTGTGATTTATCCCTGTTTACATTCAAGAGCTGGGCGTGCACAGTTCCATGCTCAAAGAGGAAAACTCTTGGCTCCCAGCAGCCAAAAAGCGAAGCAAGACTCAAGTGCTGCAGTTCCCTCTTAATGAGTAAGCAGCTGAAAATAATACCTCTTACATTTTCTTTGGCAACAGCCCTTATAGGCAATATTTATCCTTCTTTTTAAATTCTCTGTATATCAGCTAGTGCAAGATCACAGTAAACAACTGGAATACAGACTCTAGTTTGTAGTGCTGTAGCTGGCTCCATCTCTAACAGAGCAGCTTTGAAATGCTGATAAATTAATCCATGAGATATTCTGCTCTCTTGTGCATACTAGTGGATTTTGCAGCTAATGTTTCTCCTTTCATGTAATCTGACCCTGTCTTGGTCCCACTCTTAATGCTCCTCACCATCAGCCAAGGCATTAATCTTGAGAATGTGTCCTAAGTCAATTCCTGGAAAGGCAGTGGAAGTAGGTATCAATGATATTTTTCAGTTCAACCGGTACATGCCACAAAGATTACATTTGTACAAGGCACAACAAGACAAAGATACACTTCTCAGCTGATGTACTTTTGGATCAAAAAACTTCCAAGAAAAATAATAGATGAGATCTCGTGATTTTAGGAGCATGAGTTCAGCCCAAGCAGTAGGTCCAAGCTGAGCTCCCTGAAATCAGTGAAAATATGAGGAATGAGAGAGACTCAGCATGAACATTTCCAGATGGGAATGCAAACCACCTCCAGACATCCTGCAACCGATAATTTCTACTGGTGGCAATGACACATAGCACAGTTCAATGGCCTTTAGGGGTCGTGCTTATCCAGTGATGAGCCCTTGGAGTACATCTCCTACAAGAGTCTCTCTGGGATTGATTCCCAAGTAGTGAGGTAGCAGGCTGTCCCTCTGGAGGGCATTAGGAGGAAAGGGCAGTGACAGCTGGGAAGAGAAGTAGTGACCCAAGCCACTCCAATAGAAAAGAACAGAATTAGAAAATATCTGTGAGTTGGGTCCTTAAATCTAGATAATTTATAGCTGAAGAATGATGCTTTAAACCAGTGCCTTCATTGCCCAAGCCCACAAAATGAACTCTCTAAACTGATCTCTGAACCTTGTGTGATAGTTTTGATGCTCACAGTAAATGGAAAATCATTTTACTGATTGCTGCTCCACATACCTGGCACATTTACAGTAAGTTCTATTCAAAACAAGAAGATAATAATTGGATGCCTTTTTGTCGAACTGTTAAGTGAGAGTAAGCAAACTGGACACCTTTATTTTCCCCCTTTCCAGAAAAAGCAACAAACCTCTAACAGCCTAAAAAAAGTTGGTCTTTTTTTCCAGCACTCATGGAGAGTGCAGGCCAGCACACAGGGCAGAAGGAGCATTAACACCTTGTTCTGCCAAGTAGGGCTGTAGCCTGACAGGGCCCAGCAGCCCTTCCCAGCACAGCCTCATGGCACTGCCAGGGAAAACGTCAAGGTCAGTTGTGGAGGGTCGAGCAGCGGTCCTACACTACTTCCCAAGTGCTTCTCCACACCATCTGTGCACAGCACCCCAGCCCAGCCAGCCAGGATGCCCTCCCTCTGCCAGAGCACTGAATCCTCTCAGGAGGCTGCAGGATAAGCACCAGTGCTTATCTGCTCATCAATGTCAAGGCTCAGGCATTTATGTGTACACACACAAGTGTCAAGTTTGCCTGAAAGGTCTGAACTAGCTTTTTTATCAGAGTTCTGGCACATGTGGTAGGATTTAAAACTCAGGTACCCAAACTTTTGCTCCTCCCTGGGATTCTGAACAGTCTGTGGGCTTAAAGTGGCTTAGCAGCCTGTGATTTGCTCACAAACCATGGAAGACCTCAGAGCTAAATTCCAGCCAACCTATTCCATCCTGGTTGGAATACAGGCCAGCTGGGCCACCCTTTGCCACTGACTGGAGTGAGGTCTAAGTACCTCTTAAAATTGGCCTCTGTCCTTATTCAGGGAAACCTTCCTTTCATTTCACATATTTCATATCTATCTAAGGGCACAAAATCCCACAAACAAAGCCCAAATAAAGATTGAGTTCATTAACTACTAATACTATTAATTACTAGTATTTGTACAGTAGCATTTGCATGCATGAAACTTCACTACAAATGAAAATATATTCCTCCTTCACATGTTTTATGACCTCATTTATATGCAACATAGCTTGTCAAGAGATGGCAAACAAAAGACCTGGGAGGATGAGGATTTACTCTGGGTAAGCTCATAGCTACAAATGATTATGAATCATACTAGAATTAAGCAACTTAATGCCACTAATGCCACTGGCACTGCTACTAGCCTTGACACTAGTGAGAGACTTAATCTAAAAGGCTCTTTTGATTTCTCAGAGGCTTCTAATGCTTAATTTTCTATTCATTTTCCTTTTCTTATTTCCTCTTCTTTAAGGCTTGTCAGGCAGAAAGGCTGATATGTGAAAGGATCTAATCTAGGCTAGGCTTAGGTTATGGAAGGCAAGGAAGTGAGGAACAAAATAGGAGCAGGGCAGAAAACATATCTTGCAGTTTGTCTGAGCCACTAATATTTGCTAATTGCAATAAATATAGTACTGCACAGAAGCTCCTAATAAGCTTATATAAAGCATTTTAATGGGATGCTCTCAGGTTAAACATCGTGTCTAAAAATGTGAATATTCTTAGTAACTCCAAATTAAACAAAATGAAGTTTGACTCCCCAAATAATTTTCCCCACTTCATGCCAGAGTGTGGACTGCATTCCACACAACTCAGCCACTGAGAAGAGATGGGACTTTATGCTGCTGCTGTTGGGCTGGAGCACACCTGGGTCACAGAGGAGAGGACAGTGCAGGGATGTGCCAGGCAGTGCTGGAGATGCAGCTGCAGAGATTGGGGGGCCATGTTATGCCCTAGCTCACCAGGCTGCCTGGGCAGCTCTCGTTACCTTTGACCCAACCTTGGACTTCCAAGACAGCAACTCTGGGGCTTGCACAAGGGTTGTAACCATGAGACAGCAGCACTGGGGCTTGCAGAATGATTTCCAGCCAGGATGGCAACTCTGGGGCTTGCAGAGGGGTTTCTACCTAGGGACAACAGCTTTGGGGTTGCAGGAGAGTTCCCCACTGAACAATGGCATGTCTGGGTTTTCCTTCCAGCATGGCAGCTCTGGGGCTTGCAAGAGGTTTTTCCCTGGCTGTTAATGGGGCTGTGGCAGGTCCACCAGGGTCAGCCCAGGGGTCCTCACACAGCACTGGATGCAGCTTCATTTTCTTCTTTTTGCACATGACTTAAGTGTTTCCATGTTTAGATTACAGGCCTTTTAGGGCACAGTTTAAATCCAGAACAGTGACTATGTTGAGTTTAACTGAAATTGAAAGAAAGAGCATGTGGAAACTTCTTAACAAAGAAGTTTTCTAAACAGTGCCTTGATACTATGGTGATGGGTCCTTAGAACTGCCAACTTCATTTTTCTTTCTATTCAATCCCTTATTTTTCTTCCAAACATTCAGATTTTAATCCTGTCTACATGGCAGTGTTGATTGTACATTTCTGTGCATCTAACAGGTGCCAAAGAAATCAAATTAGGGAATGGCAAGGCTGGATCTACTTCTCAGCTGTCTCTACAGAAAGTGTTGGAGAGGGCCAAATGCCTTTCCCTGCCTTAGAATTCTCCAGGGGCCTCTGGATGTACTCATTTACCCTGGATTTGGGTAAACCACAAAGGATGGTCCAAATCTGACAGGGATGAGGATGCAATCCAACCAAGAAAATCCATTCCCAAACCAAAGGGCTCAGCTAGGTTGCATGTGGAAGCAAAACCAAGGACATGCTTGAGGTCATGTCCTCTGCTGTTTGCATCATCTTCCTGCTGAAGGCTCCCCTTGGTCCTGCAGCCTGCAGTCCACCCTCTCACCAGGATGAGCCTGAAGATGCTGCCTGCAGTAGGAAGAGCAGGACTGTGCTGGCAGCTTGAGCCTTGCCTGTGGATTACAGGATGTCTGATCCCAAAAGCCCTCAGGGCATGATCACCAGGAGTCTGTTTGGGTAGGAGCAGCCAGCCTCGAGCATTTGATGCATCTGGGCGCATCTATTCACCCTCACCAGAAAGACACTGCAGCAAATATAGGGGCCTGCTGCATTTGCTATCTAGGAAGTTCTCCTCTCCCAGGTGGAAATATCCTCTGCTTCTTTTATACTGAAAAAGAAGAGGAAAATGCTTCCAAATAACTCACAGTCTGGATGGCTTCAACAGAAGCAAGGACAGGCACTTGGAGTGTAATAGAAGGATTACTGTCATCACATATAATGGTCTGCAGGAGGACAAGCCTGATGTGCTGGGAGCTTTGTAAACATCTCAAACTTCTTAGGGAATTTGCAACACAAGCTGAAATGTTTGAAAATGTATTTTTCCTAACTCATACATTTCCCTAATGGGTACAGACAAATTCAGGTCTGGAAGAAATCCAGTGAACATGGTGAACTTCCATTAAAAGAAGAGCAGATGCAATTGTTTTGTGCCTCCCTCTCCCTCACAGAATGATGCAATATCTCCTAAATTTCATGGGAGGGGAAAAAAAGAAGAAAAAAACCTATGCAATGCAATAAGGATAAAAAGTTTGTTCCAATTTTCTCAGCCTCCAAGCCTGGGCACAAGCCTCTGTCTGCTCTATACTGCAGTCTCATGGCCTGATTGAGCAAGCCACTGAGTGTTTTCTGTTTACTCCTTTTTCCAATCTCTTCTGTAAGCCAAAGATAAAGCCAGTACAGCTCCTGCTGGACTTTTGAACCCATGTTTAAATGGGGTGGAAATAAATCTTAATGAGATTGTCCAGCCTTATTACCTTAAGTAGTATACCTCAAATGAACCCTGCTGAAGGCTGTAATTCCCTTCTGAGGTTTCAGTGACATGAGCAAGTGGATCATATTTCACTATTGTAGTTTGTGTCATCATTGGGTACTTGGTATAATTCCATGTTAATCACATAAGAACTAGAGTAACATACCTTTATTATAGATGCACAAATAGTAGGAGATGCTTTCTGTTAATAAGTACAAAGAATTTTATCACAACCTTCATTGTGAACAGAAAATTACTTTGCATTTCTACTTCATGAGTATTCAGATGCAAAAACTTTACTCTCATGAATTCTTACAATTGGTTTTTTGATGCTCCTTCTTTCCTCTCTGGATAAAATCAAGGTATTTTCCCAAGACTTGCTGGTGGGCAAAACAAGGAAGGCAGCAGCAGATGGGCAGGACTTGCAAAAGCAAAGAAAAGCCAGAGAGGTCTCAGAGGAAATGTCTCCAGGGAGCACTGTACTGCAGCAGAGACATCATTTATTTAGGATCTCCTGAAATCCCCATACACAGTTGAAGAGAGAATTTTTAAGAAGTGCTTGCCTTACATAATGTGTGAAAAAGAAAGAGGTGATCCTGAGTCTTTGGAAACCCACAGCAGTATCCCTCAGGGCACAAGGCATGTGCCCTTCACATGAAGGGCATGTGGAGGTCTAGTAGGTAGCAAGAAGAAATCAGCTTTTCCAGCCCTAACCCACTTGGCTGTGCACCAAATGGAATTTTAACTCACAATGTGCCCACAGCATTCAATGAAGGTCGAGAGAAGAATCTCCTCCTTGTCTAAATTTAGGATAAGGCCTTGAAAGTACAGACAAGGCAGCCAAACATCATCAGTGGCCAGGGAATTTAGACTAGGAAGATAACTCAGTTCTGGTAAGTGGTTTTGGGAAATAATGGAAAGAGAAACAGGGATCTAATAACCTCTGACTGAACTAAGGTTAATGCCCCTCTCTGGGCAGCAGCCTAGGACTGTCTCTGACCATAGCCTGAGCTCAGTGAGTAATTTGCACTCCTGCTGATTTTTTACACCATTTACAGGTATTTGATATTGGATCAACACAGACATTTGAGTACATGGGTTCATCAGATGCTATGAACTGTTGAGAGGACAGGTCTGGGACTCATTGCTGGTAACAAGTGATTTTGCACAGGAGAACAAGACTGAGCCTGTGGAAGCTGTATTGGAGGGTGCCTGCCCAGCTGTGTTCACCCCTTGGCATTCTCCAGGACTGACCTGTGAGCAGGTTGACCCATGGCAAGGTGCTGTGCTGGCCTTTCACTACAGACAGCTCTGTTTGGGATTATTCTGAGAACACAGGCACTCCAGGTGGCACAGAGCAGCTGTTGGAGTGGGCTTGGGGCCATGCTGGGATTGAATCCTGCTACAGCCTTGTCTCATTCCTTGGGTGACTCATTAAAACATCCAGTTGCCTCCAGTTCTCCACTGTCCCTTAAGGCAGCCTTATTAACAAGGGAGGTTGTTAACTGAGCAATCATCTCAGAACAAGGAAATATTTAAAGATTTGGCACCATTATCTAGGATAACCCAGCTGCTGAACTTCATTGGGAAAAGGAAGCAAATGCACATGCTCAACTCTTTTCTGTGGGAGAAAATAAAATCTGTTTAGTACAAACAAGTATTTTCTAATCCTGTATCATCCCCTTGGACAAAAGAGAGATCTTCAGCTCCTGGCTGCCTTTGTGTCATAGCCAGAGAGTTGTGAATTTTCTCACTAATCTTGGGGTGCTCCTCTGCCTCCCTTCCTCTGCAGGGACACCTGACCTTGGGAATGAGGGATATGGCACAGGAGCACATGTGCTGCTCCGGGAACTGGCTTTGTCTTTTGAAATCCCAAAGGCAGAATGAAGCAGGGAGATGCTCTTGCTCAGGGTCTGATGATCTCTCTGCATCCCCAAAGCCCAAAACGATGCTGGATCCTTGCTGGTGTTGATTATGTTTTGATTGGTCTGAGCAAGGAAACTCCTACAGTAGGGAGTGAGACTCACCATGCCTCAACAAAAACGTGTAATCTGGTCAATTTTCAGTGGTTTTCTCCTTCCAGTGTAGTGGGAGAATAGAGAAGAGCAGTCTTCTTATTCCTCCCACTTTACCGGACATCAGAGTAGGCAGGGAATAGTAAAGGACAGCAAAAAGACTCTCCAGCTCCTTTGTGTGCCAGGATGCTCCCCAAAGATCTGGAGGAACCAAATAATTGTAGGAGAGGAGTTTGCTGAGAAAACAAACACTCCTCCTGTGAAAAACTGTGAGCAGATTGAATGCTTTTCCTGGAGTTTTCCAATTTTTTCATTAAATGACTCAAAATGAAAACATGCAGAAATATGGTTGGTGTTTAAAAAGACAGCTTTTGTTAGAGAAATATTATTCTTCATCCTACATATGTGAGCACTGTATGCCTCAGTCTGCCATATGTGCTCCAGACACTGCATATTGTCTCACACTTTCCCACATGATGCTTGAAAACCTGACCAAAACATCTTTGCAAAAAAATCCCCACTCTCCGTTGGGGAGATAACAAGCCCCATGTGTGGTTGACTGGGTGAAAACGGACAGTGCATAGACATTTTGACAGCCACCAAAAAATCATAACCCAAGAAACCTGGTTTTAGGGAAAAAAAAATTAAAAGAAGTCTTAAGAGGGTCATGATACACATCAAAGAGTTGGCAGCACTAAGAATAATCAAACAGTTTAGATGAGATTTCCCAGATAAGTTGTTTCCATTTCATCAGTGCACTATCTGGTTTTGAACAGTTATGCCTGAATATACCATTTGGAATTTATGATAGATGCAGGAAATAATAGTTTCCTTCTCAAAATCCTTTCCACATGTGATCCATATGCCTCCAGCACAAAGAGATTGTGATATCATGCCAAAGTCATATGGGTGTCAGAAAGCCAGCTGACTGTCATAGCAACCAGATGAACATGGGAACCTCTGATTTGAGATAACGAGCTGTAGAAAATGACAGATTTAGTGTCCCAAAAACAGGTTGCCTGTATCAGAAGTGTTTGTGTGTGAGGCTATTGACATTGCAGAGCATCTCCAAGCAATTGGTGAAATATGAATTTTTATAACAAGTATATTTATTGCTGGAGATCTAGTTATGAGGTGTCTGAGTATCTTGTATTTTATGACCTATGTGTTTCCAATATGCTGTTTATCATAATATCCCAGTTTCACTTGTTGAAGATATTGAACATTCCAGAAAGATCAAGGACAATTTCAGGTTAAGTTAGCTTGAAAAGTTCTGCTGGGAACTGGATTGCATCTGTGCTTCAGCTGCAGAGCAGCTCTTGATGGGAGAAGAGTTGGTCCATGGAGCAACTGTGAGAACCCAGGTTTTCCCAAATGGTCATTGATGGCATGTTCCTCATCTCCTCATACTGAACCAGAGACCACAGGTCTGATTTATGGACATGCCCAGTGCTCACAGCTGCCAATGAAGTTTGAATATGTCAAATACAGTGGTGTGCTGGGTGCTCTGAAAGAAGAGCTCCTTGGCCTCTCCTATTACACATCCACAGCTCTGTGAACTGTTTTTGGCTTAATCTTGATGTGCCTCAGTCTCTCACATATAAACTCTGAATAATTCTGCACCCATGGATCTTCGTGTGACTTATTGCTGAGTCATATCCAGCAATGTTTCAGTAGGGGAAATATGAAACCTTCACTAAGTTTTAATTAGTGCAAATATAAATACATTTCTCTGAGCAATTGTGCTGGGACAAAGTATGACTAATGCCTTCCCATGCACCATGAGTGCTTGCTGGCAGGGCCTCACCCAGCAAATCTCACCAACCACAGAGTACAGGGCTCAGGCTGCTGGTCACGGGAATACAATCGAACTGACCCAGCCACAGTTGGTACTGATGTGTCAGGGGGATAAAGATATTTCTGAGATTTTTGAGAGTTGCGATCTTAATTCATTGGACTGAAGGGAAAGTCTCTTCTTGATTTCAAAGAATCTGGGTCATGCTCCCAAAGCATGAGTAGAAGATGTGCAAATTATAAATTTAACCTGAAGTCAGGTCCTTCATAATCACATGATCAAGCACAACCTGAGAAGCTTTAGATTTTTGAGTCCCTGCCAAAAATTTCTCAGGTGTTCACATATTTTACACATAGGTCTTTTTGTGTGTGGGTGCTTTTATTTCTTTATTTCTTTTATTTCTTTATTTCCTCAGCAGACCTCTTCAGGCAAGTTGTCTTGCTGCAGGAGTTTTCACCTTCTGGTTCAACAGCAAGGATTTTACCATTTTCACAGTAGCTATGATAGTCACTGGGAAATGTTCTGGGTGTACTGTGTGATTGGAAAGCCAGAGCATATCCTGCAGCTCCACAAAGAACACATCACAAAGGATAAGTGTGTAACTGTATACTTATCTGTGAGATAGGTTAGAGCCACAAGAAATGCCAAGTTTGCAAGTACTGTCTATGGATTTATGAGGGGATTTTGGGCCTAAACCTTTCAAACATCTCTCCAAACTTAATTTCATGCCTTCCTAATACCCGGTGGGATGATCCTGTGTTCTCCCAAGGAGCACTGAAGTGGTGGAAACATGAGCCATACAAAGAGTGCTGAGAGGAGTGATGTGGTGCTGGGGGATTCCCGCCTGGGCACCGTGAAAAAACTGCTTGAGCTAAATCAGCCATTGGCACCTCTCTGAAATGCTCCCTGTTTTTTGTCGAGACAGCATTGTACTTCCCAAAGCCTTCTTGGAATTTGTTGTGATTCCTCAAGGGTCACAACCATTTTACGGAGCCTAGTTTGGAGTCCTCTGAGGAAGGGCTTGCTTTTCTTCCAAAAGCAATTTGTGTGATTGACAGACCGTGTGCAGAACCAAAGAGCAGCTATGACCAGTCCCCCTGTGCCCTGCTGACTCAACGGTGACTTCAGCTGCTCTGTGAAACCCAGGACTCCTTCAGGGAACTGATCCTGGGCACTATTAATGTGTCCATGCCCAGCACCTGGCACTGGTCAGGAGCCCATTGCTCTGCCCCAGAGTTTCTTTCCTGCAAGGAAGAAAGCATTTGGGGGATCTTGACAGCCTTTTATGTGAGTTTTAGAGGAGGTCTGAGATGTAAGGTAATCCTTAATGTTACAAATTTAATTGTGGAAATCACTAGTGTGTGGTGAGGGAGCTGATCACAGCCTGTAAGGAAAAAAATAACAGGGACAGAGAAGGAACTGAATATGATGATGAGAGACTGGGCACTCGCCAGGTTTTTGGGAGGGCACACTGAGCATTCAGTTTGCATTCTGAATGGCAAAAGAAGGGAAGGGGGCCCCACCCTCTAAATTACTGCCTGTATAACAGGTCTAGTGCAAGAAAAGGCTCCAGACATTGCTAAATGCAATTGTGGCTTCTAAATACTGATGGCTTTACACAGAATATGTTGGAAATACTGCAGAGGTTATGAGGGATGGAGGAGAGGAGGAGAAAAATCACACTCGTTGTATTTTGCATGCCTTAAGTTACTGTAAACATCATGGAATAAGACTGTTCAGAAATGGGCTGTACAGTACAAGTGTTCTTGTTCACAGACCCTGGGACAAACTGCAGCTTCCAAGTATTTCTGCAGATAAGGAAAATCCTCCCATTGGGGAATGGGGGAGGAGGGAGGATCATTTGGGAAAGATGTAACATCTTCTGTATTTCATAACTAGATCCTTAACCCCCACCCCAGCAGCAAACATTCATGCAAACTTCTACTGCCTCGACTCACTGCCTGAAAGAGCTCTCTTCCTTCAGCACCCCTCCTCAAAGAAAAAACAAACAATCAAACAAACATTTTCTTGTGAAAAGGTATGTTAACGTGTCTGCTAGGTCAAATACCCCCACTTGGAGCCTCTGTGGCACATAGCACACATACTCACATTCTGCTTCAGAAAAGCTGTGAACTGGCACAGTCTCTGCTTGCCAGCTGAATAGTTAGACTAGTCCAGTAGTCTAGTTCTAGTCTAGTTAGTCTAGAAGGAAACCACACATGCTACTTTAAAGGTAGAGGCTGGAGATGAAGACTAATCCAGTGCCTATGCTCAGGACACTCCTGGAATATAGTCAGCTCCCACTGAACCACCACCAAGCCTAAGGGACAGAACACCCATGTTGGAGGAGAAAATAAGAGCTAACAACAGATATTGCCATTTTTCTAATTCCAGAGGTTGCAAACTTTTAAGCTAGTTGTCAGAAATAACTCTTAGAGTGGCAGTGGGGTGCTGTACTACACAGATATGTACAGAAACATTAAGTTTGTCTAAGCTAGGCTGAACCCCTATTGAGAACCCCCTAATATTGGGCTGCAACAGAGACCACCTTCTTTCATCTTTGCTTTTGATGACAAAGAATCAGCTTTGCTATTTGTGGCATTTTGCCCAAGTGCAAATGGGGAGTTGTTCCTTGCCCCCTGTCTTTCTCCCAGCTCTCTCCCTTTCTCAGCACTGAAGCAAATGCTTTGTGGTCTGGGGAGACCTCAGATTTCTCCCAAATGGAAAAGCCCTTTTCCCCTCAACAAAACATCTGAGGAGGTGCATGGGAAGAGGCTGCAGTTGAGCCATATAGCCCCAAGGCTTTAAAAGCCCTGTCTGAAGGTGGGAATCTCTCCTCAGCAAGGAACTCTTTAACCCAGGCTCAGCCCTCTCCAGCCTCTGAAGCAGGTGAAAGCTGCACCCAGGTGATTTTAACTCTTCATGAACTCTAGGCTGAATATTTTGACTCATGGGACTGTCTTACCATGCTGTATAAACAGAGAGGGCTTTCCAGGCATACCTCTGGCAGGCTCCCAACCTGGTGCCTGCCATGGGGCTTGCTCATCACCTCAAATCTACTTCTGGGGTTTCTCATGCAAAACATGGGTTTCTGGGGAACCAGGGTCACTCATTTTACCTTGTGTGATGTTGTTGCCTGATCTTCGTGTTCCAAACCCTCTCTAAAGCTTTAAAGCACAACGGTTGCTTCATCACCATCAGTGTTTTCCCCCTGAATGCACAGCCCCTGCTGCTCAAGGCAATGCTTGGACAGACTGAGGACACATGGAACTTCTGGAGGAGCAATGGAGCTGGTGGGAAGGAGAACTCCCAGCTGCCAAGATAATTCTGGTATTTCAATTCCTTTTTCATCAAACTGGAGCAATATTCCCAGATATTATATTTCATTTTATTTTACCTGAGCATCCAAAGGCTTTTTGTCTAGCTCCCACTCAATTTCAATTGGCAAAAATGTGATCTTTAGAAATGTATTAATATATTGCCACTGTCAACAAAATGTTGCACTTTGAATTAGTAATATCTGTATTTTGTGATGAAAGAACACTTTATTGGAAAATGTCTGACTGCTTCTAATACCTAGCATTCATCTCCTAAGCTGACTTCCCAAATGCAAAAGGAAATGAGTTTGCCGAGGAGTCCATACACCAAGATCATAGTTTCTGTGAAATGTTTATCAGTCACAAACTCTGATAAATAATATAGATAGTTGCCAGGTTCTCATCACCCCATCACGCTGGGCTCACCTTTCCCTGGGAGGGGGGTGCTCCTGGGGAGCTCTGAGCATGCCAGCCAGTGCTGGTGGCCTTAGTGCAGTCAGGAGCCATGGTTCATCCTGCAGACCTCTCTCCTGAGGTGCTCGAGCAATGCCATTTCATTCCTAAGCTACAGCAGGTAGCATAAGGTGGCTTATGCTGGAAAAACCTTCCCACTTCTCTGCTTATCCCTGAGTGCTGACTGCAGTCTGCACAGCCACTCTGCAAGGGGATTTCAGGCTCTTGCCTTTTACTGAGGGTCTCACTTTGCAAACTGTAATGCAGAAATGTGCTCCACCCCTAAGGGAAACATGGAGTGACCTGCAAAAAGATAGACATTCTTTACCAAATCTAATGAAATACTAATTTCAAGTGTGGTCCTATGCTGATATGAGTATGTGAAAGTGGGGCAGTTTTATTTGACAGGAGTAGTGGTCATGCATGTGCTGGGTCATGATTTTTTTCTTACAGAAATGTACACAGGCCATATTTTATTCTCAGTAGCTGTTCAGAGACAGCCCAGCATGGGAGCTGGAAGTCTTGCTCACTAACAGCCTCTCTGGCTGAGATAAATGGACTCCCCATGACAGTGTAGAATGTGTTGAATTTCAGGAAATCTAAATTCCCATATTTTTCTGGGATATCCTAATTCTGAAAACACCAATTTTATCAACCGGCTCCAGTCTGTCTTAAAGACATGTTTGAAATATGTAATTTTAGCTCTGAAAGGAAGTATTTAGCTAAAGAGTCAGGAACATACTTCAGATAAAATGTGTACTGAAACAAGGCCAATAAAAGTTCATGAGGAACTTTAAGGAAATTCCATTAGATTCTCATGCCACCTGCTGCAAAACAAGCTACATCAATTCTGCTACCTCCTTTCTTAGCCCTGTTGCAGTAAATAACAGAGAAAGTATGCATAGATGAGACTCCTGGTGTTCTTCTTCAGCATTATAATCCTCATCTGTTATGGCTCAATACCCTGTGTTATTTCAACAGTGGTGTTATCCACAAAAGTTACCCATGCTATTCAAAGTCAGTCTGTGGCTGAAAGGGGAAAGAAAGAAAAGAGGCACTTGAAGAAGCTTTGCATGACTTCAGAAATTTTTCTGAAGTCAAAAGGTTTGTGTTAAGAACCAGAACCATCATGACTCATATATTCCTAATCAAAATGCTGGGTGCGTGAAAAGCTGTTCAGTCGTTCAGAGACTGAACCACCACTCCTTACAAGAGGAAAATAATACACACAAGGGGAAGCACTTAAATAATTGATGTGCTTTTCTTTTATCTGCTTGTAGGAGTGACAAGAAATCTATGTGGCTGGCCCAAATGGATAGCATCTGTATGTCAATAATTGCTAATGAGGAAGAAATAGGAGAGCATTTGTCCTGAAGTGACTGATCTTTCTTTCTTTATGTCCCTGTGTTACAATGGGAAATTATTAGTGTAAATTTTAGAATTCTGTTCACTTTCAAATCTCAAAAGGCTTTCAAATGCCTTTTTTTGGTATGAATTCAATCCAAAATGACTGTACCCTTGCTTACATGTAACCTGCATTCTGGCATTTAAGATCCTTTTTTAATATCTTCTGTACTACATTCAAACAACAAAATAAAACTTTGTTTGCATCACATGTTTCATTTTCCATTCCACAACAGTGAAAGGGCGCAGCCATGCTGGAACTGAACAGAAACCAGTAATTTAAAAACACCCAATGCTTTCATCATGAAAAATTGCATAACTATTTCCAGCACTGAAGTAGGATACTCTTACTGAATAAAGTCTCTTGAAAAATTATTGGTGTATCAAGCCGTTCATATTCAGCTATTTAAGCCAAAGATTGTATTCAGCCATTCCCCCCAAGTTGCTTTTCTGAGGGAACAATTACGCAGCTGTTCCTGCTACATTCTTGTGTAGGCTGAAAGCAGCCTAAGAACTCTGGCACTAATTTCCTGTAACTACAAAGTGCAGTTCCCCAGGTTGTTCGTGAGGCATACCCTTTGCAAAGAGGTTCCTGAAGCAGTACATACACTTGACACTAATATTGTGCTTTGGCTAAACTTATTTATAGCCGTGTGCATGTGTATACACAGGCACATGCACAGGGCCGTAGGGTTTGTGTTAGAAGCAGGGCTCTGGATTGCAGCCACATTGCAGTGCTAATGATATCTGTCACTGCACCAACTTTTTGTAGCTGTATTATCTGGCTGCACTCAAAACCAAGGATTTTAGAAGTAGGGTTCCAGCTTTGCTATGCTCAGTGGATTCAGCAAAGGGGCATTTCTGCACTGGTGAACACTAATAAGTGTATTGGAAAGTTTGATGATGATTTTTTGCAACTCTTTTTATGGAGTGTTAAGTTTTAAACTGCTAAAGTTTTAACTTTGACCTAGCTAGTCAAAGAGCAATAGCCACAAAAAGAATTATTTCAAAATTCCTTGACATGAAAAGCAAGATGTCAGCAACTGGTTCACAAAGATTGCTTAATAACTGATGGAGTACCACCATTTCTCTCTCCACTGCTGGTTTTGTGCATATTTTTATATGCATATATGCATCTACACATCTGTAAGTACATGAACCAGAATATTTTGCAAGATCTGAGAAGCAGATGTCCCTTGGGACAGGTTGGTTGTGTCTGGCCTAGGAGCAGGCCTGGAAGCAGGGCTGGGCAGCATGGGAGAATCACTGGGGACATAGAGAGAATGTATGTTGGCACATTTCTGATTCATATCTAAACATTGCTTTAATTTTCATTCCTGCCCATAGAAAATTTCTTCCTTCCCTCAATGCATCCATGAATGTTTTTCTGGCAGGAAACTCGAAGGTCCTTTCAGCAGCAAAGGTAATTGAGATATCAGTAACTTCTGCACACAAGATGCCATGCACTCTCAATATCAGTTACATCATTAATATCAGATGCCAGCTGATACTGATACTGTCACCCTGAAATATCCCACCCCCAACTCAGAGTGCTTAATAAGCAAACTGGGGCCAGGCCCTTAAAATGAAAGCCTGGAGAAACGAAACTTTGCTGGTTAACAATTCACCCATTTGAGCAGGTAAGCAGGAAATACTCATATTAATGAGCTGAAATTCTCATTTTCATTTTAGCTAATAGCAACAGCCCAAGGAATTGTGCATGGTGCAGCTCACTCTGCACCATATACATAATTTATATTTTTCCACTCTAGTTATGAGTGTGCCGTTTTGGACTTGGGATTTGCTTTGTAAAATGGAAGCAGAGAGAGGAGGAAAAAAGAAAAACACTGCATCAGCCTTTTCCTTCTCCAGCTGCACTTTTTAGCCCAGAACCTCATCTTTGATGCACAGCCTTTACAGACCAATGGAACAGAAGTGCTACACAATACATGTCGTATATACATATACATATACGTATGAGGTCTTAAATGCTTGCCATGGCAAAAGAAAAAAAGGTATTTCCAGCAGTCCATCTCTTTATTAGTAAAATGCCTTGGCGGAGAATTAGGGTATCATTTTGACAAGTTTCCTTTTGTACAGGCAGCCTAGATAATATTTACAGTTTCTATAGAAGTTTTTTAAAAAGCAGCTGAGAAACCTGCTTCTTGCTGACGTGCTCTACTGTGCAGTGAAGTTTGACAGATACAGCCCTATGCTCTAGCAAACGATTCCTTCCCAGATACAGGCAAAGTGTGCAATGCACTTATTTTAAAAATAATGTACATTTCTGTTTCCTTTCAGCAAATCAACCCTTTGCATAACATTTATCTGCCCTTGCTGTGCCCGTTACCATCCAGGAAGGTTTATCAAGGAACAAACAGGACATATACACAGTGCCTGTCCTGAGGCACCCATCTCCACAAACTCTCCTTAGTGCGCTGAAGACTGCACACATCGGTACCATCATCCCTGCGGATACCGACACTTCGGTCCATCTGTCTGAATACCAGACCCCTTCCTCCTAAGCAGCCCCTGTGCCTTCAGAGAAAATCCAGGCATTACCACCCTCGCCAGCCCTCCAGCACGGACTCGTGAGGCACCGCACCAGGATCTGCAGTGGTTTCAAGGAGTTTCTCCTCTCCCTGCTGCGGCTCCGGCTCCCTTCGACAGCAAAGCGGCTTCGCGTGTGACTTTGCAATCTGAGAATGTGAACCAGTCGGCAGGACACCGAGGTAAATATAAATCTGGCGCTTACCCACAGGCAGTCCCTCGCAGTCTGACATCGTGAGAGAAGTCCTCCTCACCGGGGGCTTAGGAAAACCACTGCAGGACCGCAAGGGCAGGTCCTTCTCTGTGCAAAGGCAAGGGGGGAAAATATCTAACAGTTTACAGCCACCCTTCTCTTGCACTCCACATCTATCCACCCAGAGAGCTGTAGCAACAGTCCCGTCCCTGCCTTCTCATTATGGGATGTAAAGATAAGAATGTGCTTTTGTGCCAAAAGAGTGTGCTATTGGTGGATAAATTTGTTGTCATCCCTCCCCTTCGCAGAGTTTCCTCTTTAATGTCACAGAGGCACATTACCCTGTCGGAAAGGCCATCGAATATTTATGAAATGGCTTTTAAGAGCTAAGCCGCAAATCTGCGCGGGAGAACAGAGCTAATTGCTGCGCGGTGGGGTTGGTGCTGGGAGCCACCCCGCAGGGCTCTCCTGCTTCCCGGGGGGCTGCGGGGGGAGCTGATGGGCTGGGGGATAGGCTCTGACATCTTGCTCTGTACCTTCTCTTTCTGCAGGGTCCGGGTACAAACACTGCTGGAACGGGGGCAGAAGCCAGAGTGTATCTCTTTAAGGAGGAAGGGGGAAAAAAAGGTCTTTGTTTATATTGTAGTATCTGAGAAATTGTTTTGTGACACTGTTACCAAAGGCTGCTTCGTAGTTTATAATAATATTGTGAGTGCAGATTTCTCTGTAACTTCATGGCTTCTCTTGCTTAGGACATGCCACTTTAATGCCAGTTTAGTGGCTGCTCCTACAACTAGTTTTTTTAATCTTTGAAAATGTTTATGTGGGATATGTTTGATATGAGATTCCCAGACTCGCACAGTCAGTGGAGAGTACCCCTGCACACTGGTGTGCTCATTAGGCACCTTAATGAAGTGCAGGCAAAGGCTCTGGCAGCGTTAGAGCCAGGCTGGGCTTGGCAGAGATGTGCAGGACCTGGTGGGAGCCTCAGAACAGGGGGTGGTGCTGATTTGCTGCCACTTTTTCTCCTGGGAACAGCCAGGAACAGTCTGGGCTCTGCCTGACTCAGACCTTTCATGTCTGAGCCCTTCACAAATGTCGGGGTTTTGGACCCAGAGCCGGAGGGAGGGCTGGGAGGAGGCAAGGGGAGCTCCATGGGGGAGTTCTCTAGGAAGCACTTCCAGACCATGTGGCCAGAGACAGCCCCTGGGGAAAATAAGCCATCGGGAATGCCTTTCCTCAAAATGCCTTAAAGAAAAAAAAGCATAAATTACATTAATTATCCTAGGAGCTCAGGGTGCCCAGCATCTCTAAAAAAATTGAGTTGTTTTTACTCAGATGCTTCAGTCTAAGCACCCAAAGGTTGACACTGCTAGCTCTGCCTGAGCTCTCTCTGAAGAGACACCTTTTAATTCTCTGCTGGTTACTCAGCAGCACAGCTAACCATGGGTTCAATTCAGGATGTCAGGCCTCTGACTAAGAAGCAAAAATAGCTGCAAAAGTAGATTGTGACATGTTCCCAAAACCATTCCTCGGGTTGCCTACACAGGGTTGGGCAAGCAGAGCCAGAAGTGTCCGGCGGCTACTGGGGCTGGCCAGCATGAGGATCTGTTGGCACAGCTCTATCAGGGCAGCCCTTGTTAGTGCCTGCCTCTTGATCTGCTCATGCAACACACATGGAGATATTCACTGCTGTAAGGCTCATCTGGAGGGCAGCTCTGAGGAGGAGCAGAGCCTCAGGCTGTGCTGTCTGCCAAAGAGGCTGTACAAGTAGGAGAAATGCAGGGCATCAAGCCTAACTTCTCCACCCTGCTGCCACCCACGGACCCAAGGAGTGGCCACTAGCTGTTCTGGCAGTCAGGGAGATGTCTCTTCTTGATGTCTGGGAAAGGAAGAAGGCCTAAGCCAGACTGGGGGACTTTTCTTGCAGTGTCATCTGACTGCAGAAACATATTGCTCCAATGTGTGAGAATCAAAGCTTTCCTATTTCGACTGTGAAAATGCAGACTCCTAGCTCTGCAAGCATTTACGTGCCAATTTAACTTCAAACCCCACTGAAGTTCCTGGAACTGCTCACTGTTATAAACACATGCATAAGTATTTGCAGGATTAAGGGCTCACCATTCCTCCTTGTATTTGGAGCAAACAGCTGCAGCTGGTTTTGAAGTTACCTCTCACAGCTGTGTGCTGGTGCTCTTTCACTGAGGGTTAGAGCCCTCTAGCAGAGCTGGACAAGTGCCTGCCGGGAAGGCACGCCAAATCCCAGGCTGGTGTCTCATCTATCTCATCCTCCAGAGGAGTTTAAGAAGCCTCTGCCTCAGTAACCCCCATTACATTGTCCATGCCCATGTCTGCTGCAGGTGGTCAGCATCATCTGCGAGAAGGGCAGAGAAGCCAGCAGAGAAAACTGAGGGGGAAGGACAAATACATCTCAAACTATTACAGCAAAGTTGGCAAGAGCTCATCTGCCAGCGCCTTTACTTGGATTTGGTCTCGGGAGAGCTCTTCAGTGAAACACTAAAGCAGGTCAAAAGTTGAACAAATCAGACCTAATTCTCACAATGGTATTCACAAACAAACACCTTCTTTTGATGTGGATACTTCAATCAAAAAATTAGCTTTGATCCCTGGATACTTTAGTTATGGTGGGTTTTGATAAATTATAAGACTTTTTTTTTTCTTTGATTAAAACAAAGTATTTCTTTTAGCTTCCCCCGTTACTCAGCCTGAAAAGAGAAGAGCCATATTTGCTCCTGAAAAAGGCCAAGCCTGGAAAATTTAAATCTGACAGAGAAAGTTTCTGGCATTTATGAATAAGCCTGGTGTCTGTCATGGCAAAAAAGGCAGAAGTCAAAAATTGAAATAAACAATAAAAGGCGAGAGGTAAAGCACATATTATTTCACCAGGTATTAAACTAATATGAGAAATGGGCTAAATATTTGCCAAAAACTGCTCTCACTTAGGCTTTCCAAGGAACCGGAAGGATGCTTATCCCTCAACACTCAGAGAGAACCATTTCTAAATCTCTCTGCTTCATTCTACTCCCTGAGAGACAGTCATCTGCATAAACCCATGACAAGTACCATGATGGGGTAGTAAATGCAATGTATGGAAGGAAGTCACTGGGGTATTTCCTCAAAAAGATTTTCCTGGACCATTTAGTCTCCTGTGGAAGACAGTTGCATTTTCTTGATGCATCTTGAAATACTAAAGCAGTTGCTATGGTATCCCCTCTCTGGAGATTTCCAGGAAGAATTACCTGCCCAGGAATGTTGTGGATGTTGCATCCCTGGACAGGTTCAAGGCCAGTCCTGACAGCGCAAAGGGCTTTTGAGGCACGCAAAGGGTCAGGATGGGTTGATGGGTTGGGGAAAGAGGGCATATTTGGAGAATATCTGGGTGCAGGGCACCTACCATGGCACAAGTACACAGTCACCTTAGAGCCCGAATACTGTCACCTACACAAGTTAAGACGTATAATGGGACTTTGTTCCTCATCTATGTGTTTGCATATCCCATCTGATCTGTGCCTGATCTAAGTGCCTAAGTATCATGGGAAATCTGGGCTTTAAGATTTCAAATCCCATGGGGAGATCATAATTTTCCCCTGGACCTGACTGACTTAGCAATCTGACCATGGAAAGAGAGTGATCCACCTGAAAGCTCCCAGCTGGACCAGAGCTTTTGCTATTGCTGACTTGCCTCTTGCTCAGCCATGGATGGAGCCAGCCTCATCCAAACCTCACAGGAAAGGCAGGGAGCTGTGCTACCCACTGTGGGATCTCAGGCCCTGCCAGACTCCAGCTGCCTGCTGACATTACTGGTGGAAGGGCTTTGCTAAGCTCAGCACTGCTGCAGGGCTGGGAGTGAGTTGTTCTGCTTCCCTCTGCCTTTCTCTCTCCTGACAGAGGGAAATCATGAGAAGTGAGAATTATTTCTTTGGCTAACCAAGTCAGATCTGATTATTAAATCTGCAATTTTCCATGAGATTGAAGCAAGCGCCTTACTGCCCACTCCGGCAGGCGTTTGTATCTCCCATCAACGTGATTTCCACGCAGTTTAAGGAGAGAATGGCTGAAATGTGCTTCTCCCTTCTAATTTATGCAAATTCCCTTGGGTTTTTTCCTGCCGTGTGAAGAGATTTCTGACTGTTGTGTATGGAAGATTCGTGGCCTGGGGAGGGGGAGGGGCAAGGCTAGAAGAGAAACTGCAGACTGATATAAGTAGGTTGGCATCAGGATGTGCATGGCCTTCTCTCAGAGCACTGAAGAGCCAAAAATGTTAGGAATTTGTTAGCTAAGACACCTTTTTCCACCTTGAAAGGCCCTGCAGTCATGGGGATAGAATGTGCCTTTCTGTCCTCTACTGTAAGGGGTAAAATGAACCACAGCTCTTGGGCTGCACCCAGTTACAGGGCAGAGAAGCAAAGGGGGGAGTGTGCTGGCTGGCCACCACCAGCTCCACTGTCAGCCCCACATCTCCTGAGTCATTGACAGGGCCTTGGTGAGGTCCCAGATGTACCTGTGGGATCAGTGGGCCAAATCCAGGGCCAGTGGGATGCTGTGCCAAGAGTACATGTGGCAGAGAAATGAGCTGCTGCTCAGATGGGCTTGAACCTCTGTACAGCAATCAGCAACCAGGCTCAGCGAGAAGCTGAGCGCCCAGAACTCCCAATTATTGGAATTTTATTTCATTATTGTTTTCTGACACATTCTCTTCGCATTTCAACTTGATGGATGGGGAGTGTAATAATGCAACTTCAAGAGGAGCTGATGCTCTGACAAGATCTCACGTGGGCTCATCCAGAGAAGGAAGACAGAGAAAAAATAGGCAAGATACAGCTGACAGCTAAAACAGCCCTCTAGGAAGCAACAAATACAAAAGTAATAGCAGTACCCCAAACAGCTAGGCATGTCACAATTTTGCATTTATCTCTATTTTTAAATGTTATTAGCAAGATTTTCACCAGTAAAAATTGAATCTGAGCTTTGTATTCAAGAAACGAAATGCCTCCATCATCTCCTCTGATGTCACCCCAGAGAGAAGATTAGAAGATTAACTGTGTCAGGTGACACCAATCCAGCAGCAGGGAAAATAATTTTGCACATTCAAAAGGAAAATGGGGGAGAAATTCCAGCTATCTCCAAGAAATGTGAACCTTACCAGTAATAATTGCTGGCTCACAGAGAAAACTCTTCATGCAAATGTGCAAATATATAGTAAATAAAATAAGAAGATCAAAAATTCAGAAGAGGATTTCTCTTAAAGAATAAATTAATTGATAGTCTGAATCTTGGTGGCATTTTCATCCCATCTAATTTATAAAAGTTTGCATTCTCTGGGGGGAGTTATGAAAGACCACTGCAATGATGTGAAGAAACAAAAAAACCTACACTTGAAAGACAAAACTGGCTTCTGAGCTGTCACAGTTCTTGCTGACAATGTCTTCTGACACACTGAGCCAAAATGAGCCTGCTATGGCACTCAGGTGAGATGCATTTGCACAAGGGTGGAGGAAAGGTGAGCATGACAGCGTGAGCCCAGATTTTGGCATCTGCTTACAAACATGAGTGGCTCTTTGCTGGCCAGCTCTGCAGGAGTCACCCAGCACAGGGGACATAGGCCAAAGCTCTTTTCCCATGGTAGATGTTCATGCTGTAATTACTGTTATTGGTAGTTCCCTCTGCAGGGGTTTCAGGTGTTACTGAATTGTCTCCCAGTAAACATAAAAAGCCAAGAGGAATTACATGATTCAGTCTGATCTTTTGGGTTTAAGGGCATTATTGCTGTTTATTTTAGTGGGTTTGAGTCTTGCACAGATGAGTGAAACTGCATCTGCTGTGCACAGATCTGGTAGGAAAAAGCGTTGGGCCCTGAATGTAAATATTACAGTTTCACGTGGTGGGTTTGAGGAGAAGGTACAAACCTGATTTGGCAGCTGCAGAAATAGCACTCAGGCAAACAGAGGGTCTCTGCAAGGAGGGAAGTCTTTTAAAGATTCACAGATTAATGACCTCTGCCAGGATTTTAGTGGTTTCAACCAAAATTCCTATAAATCAGTCTAACTGGACAGGGAGGAGGTGGGGACGAGAGGAATCAATAACTTTCCTAGAGAGCTTGTATACCCAAGGTTAGCTGGCAAAGGCTTCAGAGCTGGAAAATCTCGAGAGCAATTACAGAGGCAGAGTGTCATTCTTTAGGAAGGCAAAAGCCACAGAGCTCATCATTTGCCATCACTGCTCTGGGGACTAATTGCAGCTGCCTGTGATGAAGGATATCAGTTTGGTGGTAAAGGAAGGTGAGGTGTCAGCCACACTGAATTATTGGCTCATCTAGGAACTCTGAAATTTGTTTTGAGGGAGTGAAAGCATCCACTGCAGGTCAGAGAGAGATCACACCTTCACCTGCCTTTACTAGAAGCAGCCCCAGAGAGCACATAACCAAGGCAGAATATTTACAACAGTCAAACACAGTCCTACCTTCAGAAGAATTACATCTCATTTCCATTCTCATCTCCAAGACTTTCTCCCTGCTCTGTGCTATGTCAAGCATAGAAAGATGTTTTCACCAAGCTGAAAATAAGATGTTAAAATTGTCACTGGCCAAGGTTAGCCACAACAGGTAACCAAGAGATCAGGCTTTCATCCCAAATTTGGAACAGGAGCAAACTATGCTTTTGGGAATGACCAGCAACAGAAAGAGAGCACCAGAGAGATCTGATCTGATAACAGCCCAGCTGATCATCTGTTCAGCTGATTTCCTCTAGCAAAGCAACTGCTGTCCCCGGAACACTGAGTGAAGGTCTGCCATGTTAGGAGACAGAATTGATTAAGAAATTGATAATGGAATCAGAGGTGAACAGCAGAGAAAATCATTCATTAGGGTGTTTAAGAAGTTTGTAGCATGGTGGCCTTTACAGCCCTCTTTCATTTGCTTTTCTGCAAACATTGGTCACCAGAGTTTGACAGTGGGAATGAGCTGGGAGGAGTTTCCATCCTCAGTCACTTGGAGCCGCCTCCGTCCTATAATAAACACAGTCACAATTAACGGAAGTGGTGACCTTGTTGGCAATTTCTGAAAAGAGGACAAGACTCCTTGGGAACAGTGAATCAAGCAGATTATTACCACTTAAGTAACCCCTCTTAGTCACATTGTGAGTGAGGCATGTTGCTGGGATCAAAGGAAATCTTGCTTGTGGCTGCTTAAATAGCACATAAGTAGTTTTTTCAAACAGTTTTCATTTGAAAACCGGATTAGATTTGGTTTAAGTTTTCTGATATTGATGTTTTTCACTACAGGCATCTCCAGCTGTCTCATGAAGAGGTTCAAGACTGCCTTGGTGTGGTCAGACTCTTGGGTTTGGGGGTAGGAAACCTGGGAAAAGATGCAGAGCAGAGACTGCCTTGGAGCTGAGCTCAAGCTCCTGACAGGAATCAGAATCCCCCCTGCCAGCAGGGAGATGGGGAAATCCTGGAAGGGGGTAAAGTGACTTCCCTGGGGTCATCCTGTGAGTCTCTGGCATGGTGGAAAGGGAGCCTGGCCCGTGTTCCACAGGAGGCAAAGGAAAGCATTCAGTAAATCAGTCAGTTTGGAGTGCTGCCTGCAAACATGGAAATCTAATTTGCTTATTGTGATAAAAAAAATAAAAGAGAAAAAATATCTGTTTCCATTCAATGCTCATGAAAGTTGTAACAACCTTTATTCTTCTTTCTAATTAAAAGTGTGAATGCATGGAAAAATATTTTTGTGGGATGGGCTGATCTGGCACTGAACTCTTGGGGTTTTGGACAGGTACAGCTACTGCAAGACTGCTGGAAATGAGTGAGAAATGAAATTTAAATGTGTGACATCCTCTCACTTACCCAAAACCTCTGCCTCAGTGTACTAAAGTGCTGCAGCTGGTCCAGGAGTGCCCTTTGGACACTTGCCAGCCTGGCTGCAGCTGCTGCATCACCACAGAGCTGTGGCAGCTTTGTGATTTGCTTGGTGTCCACCTGGCTGCTCTCTGGTAAGCAGCAATCACTTCTGCAACTGAAATATCTTACAACCACTCTTGAAATACGCAGCAGTCCAGCAGCAAGTGCTTCTTTCAGTATATGAGCAAATGTCCCAGCTTGCTCTGGGAGTTGCAGGCATTCAGGAAATCCAGATCAAATATTTTATGCCTTAAAATTGGAGGGACAAACTTCCTTGTAATTTCTTAATTTGATGCATGGAGCTGCTTTTTCATTCTTCCTCTCCAATTCTGATCCAGGGAGGATGTGGGGATGGAATTTCCCCCTCTGCCTCTCCTGCTCACAGGCACTGTACCCTCACTGGAGCAGTGAGGCCAATCCCAGCATTCTCACGTGCAGTTAAACAAACCTAAGGACTGTCATCTCAGGGCAGAGCCAGGGTTGTCTCTGTCTCTCAACATTCCCCAGGGCTGCCTCTTGCAGCACTCAGTGATGCCTTGTCCATACTGTGCCTTTACTCTCCTTCAGCACAAACCCAAGCCAATATTTCTGCTTTATCCCAGATCCATTCCTCATCAATCACTTTATTAATCCACAGAAATGACAGAAATTAGAAGTAGCAGGTGAACACTTGCCTCTGAAAATGTGGTTTTACAGCTAATCAACAGGGCTGGCACATAAAATCATGATTGTACGTGCAGAGCAGATCCAGATGTGCTGAAGGGCCATCCCCAGGCCATCACTGCAGCAGCTAAGGTGCACTGATCAGGGATCCTGGCTTTCTTGAAGTACAGTATCAGTGTATAGTTAGTTACATTTTATTGCAATATTATACTTAGAAGTTACTAAACCTTATTAATGACGAGATGTTAAACTTGGGTGGAATAGACCAGGGAGTCCCAAAGGCTGCAGAGCTGAGAATTAAACCACCATTGATATTCTTTTCCTTTAATTTAGAAAGCAGCAGAAGCCTAAGAGAAATTTGGCTTGCAGCAGAGCCCACATCTGAGGAAATTCCACTTATGGTCAAATGTCAAATTGTTTCTCTTGCAAAGGGCAATGTGGCAATTGTATTTCCATTTGCAGAGAAGTTTTTTCCTTTGAGCTCAGTTTTTCAGTGGGGGAAGGGAAGAGAGAGAAAGCAAAGTGAGCTTTTCCTTTCAGTACACATGCATTCAGAAATCTGGCTGCTCATTTTTAAAAGGTCATGGCTCCCTTCTCCACTCCTCCCTGTGGCACAGCCAGGCCAGCCACACCTTTGCCAGATAAAAGTTAAGCCCTTGGAAGGGCACAGAGTGCTTGGCACTGAAATAACCAAGACTGCCATCCACCTATCTAGAGGCAGAGTTTGTCCCAGTGCTGTCTTGCCATTTAAATATTCTTTTTCATTGCTGTTTCTTCAAGAAACAAGACTTGCACAGTGCCTTTGGTAATAAATCCTCATCCCATGTTCCTAGTTCCAAGTAAAAATGAAGTTCACAGGGCATTGAAATTCCTACTGCTTCCAGAAGGCATCTGGGACCCTTTAAAGAGGAAAAATTGGAGTAGTTAAGGGTCACACTTGTCCATACTGTGAAGAGGCAGGTGACAGTGTGACCCATAGTCACTGTGTGTGGCCAGGGTGGCCGTGCAACACACACAGAGTCCCAGAGCTGCCCTGACAGAGCCCCAGGGCTGCCCTGACAGAGCCCCAGAGCTGCCCTGCATGTGCCTCCTCCACCCCTGCCAGCGGCACAGGCAGGGTTACATGAACACAAGAGGAAGGTGGGGATCCAAAATGGAAGGCTGGAGTGTCAGGCAGCTCTGCAGTGGGGGCTGCTGGAGGGGCCATGGGGGACTGCTGTGGTGTGCTGGGAATGCCAGAGAGCCTGGGGTGTAAAAAAAGAGTCATTGCAGCCGAAGAAAACCAGGAGAAGCAAGCCAGTGTTCACTGGTACTGCAGGGGTTCAGGGTCTGTTCCCAGCAGCCAGCCTGCCCTGGGCCCACTGCCCACTGATGCCCTGACCCACAGGGCAGTGCTTCACCCCAGCCCTCTCAGGAGGAAGCTGTAAACACATCTCTTTGTTTCTCGAAGCCACCTTTATCATCTTCTCCTTCCTCCCTGACCTTTCTGCCTCCACTGTCCTCTTGCTGCCGTGCTCAGAGGAGGGAGGCACAGCTTCCCCAGCTGTGAATGCTCCTCCCTGGCCATTTCACTGCTTTGCCAGGTCATCACCAATCTCAGAGGAGAGCCCCGAGCTCTCCCTGCTCTCCTTCCCATTTTCCCTGCTTGCTGCTATTTATTGCTCTGCAGTATTCGGGGGAGGAATGCCTGTCCCAGGGAAAGGGCTGCTGCTGCCAGGACTCAGCAGGCTAAGTTTAGTTCCTGGCTCTGCCAGGGATCGCCTCTCTAACTAATCAAAGATTAGATTTCTCTCTGCCTCAGTTTCCCTCTGGAGACAGCAAAGTTCCCTCTTGTAACCTGCCTCGGGTGGGAGCTTATACAATTATACAACTTGTTCACACGGCTCCTGTCTCTGGAGCTCCTGCCCTGGCTGAGATCTCAGGGTACTTTTATAGTCAGTACAACCATGGTATGTTTTCATCAAAGGTCTTGTTACACTTGTGTTATGAAACACAAAAATACTAACTAGAGCCTAATTATAGTTCTTCACAACATGCCTTTTTATTCTGTATACAGCTCCATTTAATTAGTTGTAATTCTCTAAGAAATAAAATTGCTTCGGTATTACTCTCATAATTCTGAATATTGATACGAGAGCTGATGTGGCCATAAACAATCTGCCAGTGTTAGAGCCCTTTCTGTAGGTTTCCCAGGAAGAAGTCAATCTTTGGAGGTGTAACTAGAGTTACTCTTTTGTTGCGGGAATGAAATGACAAGAGTCTATGAGCAACAAGAAAAGAAAACCCTCTGTGTATGAGCTGAAGGCTCAGCTTGATGCTGTCTCTTTAAAAAATTGCTCAAATAATACATTAAAAGGCAAACTTCTTCTATCACATACATATTTCATCTGCACCTTGGAACTGTAATTAATGGCACAGGAGGCTTCATTTGACAAGCTGTCCTCAGGGCAGACTTTTTACTTCTATCTACACCAACAGTGCTCTCTGCTCCTGTTTCCCTTGGCAAAACTCCTCCGCATCGCCCCGCTCCATAGCAGGGAGGTGAGCAGATGTGAGGCTAATCCACGTTTCTCTCTCCATTGATGAATACTTCCCTCAGATGCAATAGGACTAAAGAGAATAATTTTTCAAAGATGGAAGAAGACATGTGGGGAGACACACAGCAGGAGGTGAAGAGAAAACGCCTGTTTGTAAAGCGTGCCTGCTGTGTGAAATGATCAATGCTAATTCAAACTGAATGCGATCGAAATGAAACACCAAGGGCCAAATTAGTCCCCGGTGCAGCACCAGTAACCCAAAGGCAGATGATTTTATTTCACTGAATTTACACCAGGAGTGAACCTGACCCCCAGGGTTATGTGGCATCCAACAGTACGGCCAAGAAACCTGAAATACATCACAGGCATCCAAACAGGGGTGTTCTGGCTGCGCCTGGTGCTCCAGCATGTGTATAGTTTTTAGTTCTTGAGCACTGTCACCCCTGACAATTATTTGTGGTGGTCATTTACCCCATGCTTTTCATAGCAATGATGGTAATTTACCTTTGTCTTTATGAAAAGGTTGCAGAGGTTCTCCAGAAATATGAGGAACAAATTAGCAGTTAGGTTTACATACTTACCAGATATTGGACAAGCTGTATTTTTTCTAACCAATTCAACTGGGGAAGAAAAAAAGGTAACAAGAAGTGGTAACCTTTCTGGAAGATCTGCCTGATGTAACACATGCTCATACAATGTGTACTGAGTCCATCACAAAGCAAGTCAGCCTGCAACAGGATGAAGATGCACTGACATTAACTGCAGGAAGAACTGAGGTGGTCTGAACCATAGGATCCCAAGGGCTTTCAAACACTGCTTTACACATCTTAGGTCTTGAGCAGGAAAGAACTCAGGTTTCACTTTTCCCATCATTTTTGTGGCATGCAAAAGCTGAGGCTGCTGAGCCTGGTTTCTCTGTCTGAGGGGCCATGGGGTGCTGCAGTGTTACCCACCAGCTCTCTGCAGGGACACGTGCCATCATGGCAGGGATCATTTCCAGGCTTAGCCCAGCAGCTCTCTGCAGGGACACATGCCATCATGGCAGGGACCACTTGCAGGTTCAGCCCAGCCTGTTTGCACAGACCCTTCTCTGCCTGTCCAGGGCCTGGGCAGCCACCCAGCAGCTGGGCAAGGAAGGACTGAGCTCAGTGGGAGATTTGCCACCAGCTCTCAGGGTACTGGGGCAATATCCAGTAGTGGGTAATACAGCCTGGTTAGAGACAGTACATTCCCCTGAGGATTTTTAATACCCAAAAGCAGAATTTCATCTTTGGTGTTCTGGCTCTAGGGTTTGTCCTGCTGATCATCTGCATTTGCATTTTATTGAGCTATTTCATCTGGAATCTGGCAGTAGCTAACACTGCTATCTCTTCTTACCAGTGATTCAGATGCATTCTTGCATTGCCAGGTTGGATGGGGCCCTGAGCAATCTAGCCTAGTGAAAATTGTCCTTGCCCATGGCAGGGGGCTTGGAACTAGATGATTTTTAAGGTCCCTTCCAACTCTAACCCTTCTATGATTCTATAAAAATCTCAGATTTGGGATGGCACTGCAAGCTCAAACTGTTGGATGAGATTTTATGATACCACAGCAAAAACTTGGCTTTTCATCTGGCTCTCTTCCTAGATTGCATCTGGGTTTAATTTGTTTTTTGGATCTTCCAAAGTAGGATTTAGTTCTTTTGGGTGATTTATCCACACCTTGTTATCCACTACCTAAATGTCTCTTACCATATAATTTAATACAAGAAAATTCTGCTTCAAGCTCATATCTATAGATAGCCCTAGAAATAGTTTTTTTGAGTAGCATCATTGATCTTGTGAGTACTAAATGCTGCACGATATAAAACACACAAGAATGAGGGAAACTATCAAACTTTGAAATTTTGAGACTTATATAAATACTTTTTGTTTCCAAAATAACTCTGAAAGCATGGGCACTAATACAATTCCTTGGTGAGGTGACACAGGTTATTAAGTTAGTGATGAAGAACACAGAGACAGAAACATCAATATTGGACATGGGGAGCTTAGAGGACAAAGCAGTAAGTCAACAGAAACACATGATTTCAAGATAGAAAAGGCCATTTGGATCTGGCACCCAAAAGCAACAGGAACTGACAGAGATGTCATTCTGTTAACCAGTCAACCACCCTGTGCTCAGGACAAATGAAGATGTAGGGAAATAATGAACTGAAGGCAGTGACAAGCTATAAGAATTTCTGTAAAAGTTCAAAGTATCACACTTTTATAGCTAAGTGGATGCTGGCTCTGGTCACCCTGGGGATGCTGGACTGGCAGCAGGAGAGTCAAGGAGGTCCCCTGCATGGTGCACAGAGAGAGGGGCCCCTAGGACTGGGGTAGAGCCTTGAGAGAGCTCTGTCACTGCCATTTCCCCCTCAGGCTTGACATCACAGAGTGATTTAGGCACTGTGTCTGCTTCTGAGGGGACCAGAAGTGCTCACACCCTGAAGCAAGCTGCACACTGCAGGCCTGGAGGGAGCTGGGAAGGACATCCTGCCTATCCAGGTCCTAGTGCCTTGACTGGCCCTTAGAGGGTGAGGTATCCTTTTGCAACCATGCATGGGGATCTGAGAATCTCTGTGAGCACAGTGTCACCTGTGGAGTCATCAGTGCCTTGTGAGGATGATGGGGGAGAGGGAAGGCTGGGACCTGACTGGTGGTAGCTTGGTCCGTGTGACCTCCTAGAGAATGCTCATCATTCTGGCCAACAACGCTGCAGCACAGGCTGCTGAAATGGCAGGACAACAGCTGGATCTGTTCATCTGGTGGGTGGCAAGGGTGGCGGCTGTGGATCTGGTGACAGGGCTCAGCTCTCTCTACGTGGGCAGGGGTTTTCTGTCCCCTCTCATCCTCTCCTTGCTGTACTCACCCCACCCATGTCATACACCACCACACACTCCTGTACAGTCCCTCTATAACCGGCTAGAAAAGAACAGCAATGCCAGTGTGATTAAAGATAACGAGCTGCTGATTAGCACTGGAAAGCACAACCGAAAACATTTAATTTCAATTGCCTTTCTTGTTGAGTTAATTAATATAAAACACAAAGCCTCTCAGCAGTATTACCATGCCTGCTTGGCACAAAGCACTTTGACTGAACAGGTTTGCAATTATTATTTGTGTTGACTTGCACCTTCTATTAGCACAACAAAAGAGATTAATAGCACCTTTCAGATGATTCCCAGTGATGTAGCTACTCTTGGGCTATTACCCACTTGCTGTGGGGATGTTTGAGCTGCAGGGAAGGTGCAACACCACCCTTCTTCCACAAGCACAAGACTTCCTGAAGAAGCCATGCTAAAGAGAAATGTCTGTGGACCACCTGCTCCAGAGTATTTAAATTTGCTTTTAATACAATGCTTTAATGTCTGTCAGCTGCTTGAGGAGGCATCATTCCGGAGGTCAGTGAAAACTTTGGCTGTAACATTAGCTGTATTTTTGATCCCAGACTGGTGGTTTGGAAAGTTCAGGGCCGTTTTTCAGTCTGAACTGCAACCAGTAAGGTCATAAAAGCAGAAATAAATGTTCATATTTGTTAGGTTACCCTACATACGCTCTGGGTTTACAAATGGCTTGTAAACCCTGTGGACATATCTGACTGCCCTCTCCTGGAACATGAGGGAGTTGCTATTGCATTCTTCCCAGCAGCTGAACGTTAGACCTATGGAAATAACTTTTTTTTTCCTTTTTTTTTTTTTTTTTTTTTTTTT
>VXBB01008376.1:312631-340812 GCA_013399915.1 Illadopsis cleaveri
TTTTTTTTCCTTTTTTTTTTTTTTTTCCTATTTTAGAGTTATATTATGTATAGGACGTGTGTGACACACATATATGTATATGTATATACATATACATAAGTATATACATATAAACTATTTGCTATATGTCTAACACACACCTATATATATATATATATATGAAGTAAAGGCATAAATACATGAATTTTCTGCAATTCTAAGACCATGGTTATAACTGATCTACTTCATGCAGCAGTTCATAAGTACACCCGCTCTTTTTACAGCTACCAATACTATCATCTGACTAGATTTACTGAAAAACATTTTAGTAACTGATGCAGGTATACCCATCTCTAAGCTACATTCCCTCTCTTACATATATATTACATTAATGATAGCAATGACTGAGTATAAATCAAGGATACACATAGATTTATTGTGCTTTTTCAGATTGCCACCTATTTTTAGCAGTTTCAGCAAAAAGCATACATAGAATCTGACTCTCTGTAAAGAATTAAGTAACTTATACAGGCGGTTTTAACAAAAAACAATTCCTGTTTTTATAAATGTTAATTGTTTGGAGAAGACTGCACTGGTTTCTGTCTAAATTCACTTTTAAGGAGTTCCTTATAACCAGGTGATAAGAGATCACCAAGAGCAGCAAAGTTCATATTGTTGTTCATATTGTTGCTACCAAGCATTATTGTTCTGTGCAGATAACGAGCTTTTCTTATGGGCAGCTCAGAATCCTAGAATCATAGAGTAGCCTGGGTTCGAAGGGACCTTAAAAGTCATCTGGTTCCACCTCTCCTACAAAGGACAGGGACACCTTCCACTAGGCCAGGTTGCTCAAAGCCCCATCCAAACACCTGGGGAGCAGCAAAGTCAGGTTTGATCATATCACATCAAAATATCTGACCTAGTTTTGACTACTGTATTAAAATGCTTAATTTGTCTCCAGTGTGGGAAAGAGGATGTGTAATTAATAATTTAAAAGGCTCATTAGGTTTGCCACATATTCAGTATTACATTGCCTGAATTCTTTAGGCACCTGGAAGTGTCTTGCAACATCTTCTGCAAACAGATTGGCACCTCTCAGTAGCACTGAGTGAAGCAATAAAACCAATCAAATTCATTATCCCTCCTTTATGTTGGTACTACTCCATTAATTTTAACAGCCACCCTTGACACACAGAGGTATAAAGGAATACCAGATGCCTGCTTTGCTATTTTTGGAAGCTGACTTCAATACAGGAAGGTCAGAAAAGCATGTGTGGGTTTATTTAAACTTTTTTTTATAGCCTTCAGATTTTTTTATTTACAATTTACAACTCATTTTAAAGCATCTTACTGAAGAAAGGACCTAAAGCAGATATATTTGCTTTAACAGAAAAGAGCACTATATTTTAAAATTAATGCTAGGAAACAATTCAATGAGAATTAGGGGCCTGGCTGTGTCTTAGGTTTATGCATGTTTTTTAAGAGCTGGCATTGATACTACAGGGACTACACAAGGACAAATTCACTCAAAGAAGCAGGGGTGAGCTGCAATCATTCTTTCCTATTAATAGAGGCAGGGATGCTGAAGCCCATGGGGTGGGAGAGCAGAGGTAGCCCTTTCCCTGCTACCACCTACACCATAACTTTCCTGGGAAAGCTCCTTGGTGTTCACTGATGGCATGAGCACTGGTGAGCTGGGAAAGGACAGGACACCATGGCCATGCTCTGAGAGCCTAATGGATGTGTGACACAGGACTTCTCCGTGGATTAGTCATCCTTACAGGAAAAAAAACCCAATGAAACCAACCAAACAAACACAATAAACCCCCCCCAAAACAACTCTACACTATGTGGAACTGTTGTAAGTAGAATATTTTAAAAAAAGAACACTGTGTAACATAACAGTGGCAGCTTGTGGCATCATATCAAGAATGGTTGGTCAAGGTAACACAGGAGAAATTGCCATAGTCACCAATGCTGTGTCCAGCTTTTCCCTCTGCAAAGGGCCAGAAAGACTTGAAGAACATCTCATGCTCTACAAAACAGCTGAATAAACCTTTGCTGAGTGATGAACATGCCAGCACATTCAAATCTCTTGCCTAATCAAACTAATCTCTCAAGCAGATAGTCATCAAACCCCAGCATTCCTCTGTGAGGACCTACTCTGCAAAGAGGGGTTGGAGTGAGATGAAAATGGGCCAATTACCTCTTCTGGGCAGTATCAGTGGGATCAGCAGGGGGAAAAAGGGAATACCAGGTAAAAATGCACAGCAAAAGCAAAACAGGAGAGTGGGCAGATGTAAGATCCATTAGCTCATTAAGGGTGGAGCTGTTGGCCTGCTGGGAAATTATTGTCCACTTTATGTCTTGATATTGGAAAGAAATTAACTAAAAGAGCCAAGGCAGCTTTAGCACTTGAGCTGCTTAATTATGCCTTTTAAAGTTGTCTTTGAAGCCATGGAGCAAAGGATGAACGAAATGCTCTCTGAATGTCCTTATTAGTCATTCCCTCCTCTCATGGCAATAATAATTACATTGTCCTGTGCTGGAAGGAGTGTTCCTAGTGAATCCCCATACTCCATGTTAACATTTCCAGCAGGGCAGGTTGAGATAATGATGTGGGTAATTAGAGCTCTGGCTGCAGGGTAGGAGAGCTGTGGTGGTGAGCTGTGAATGTCCCTCCTGGGCAGAGCATCCTAGCCTCACCTCCCAGGGTTTAGGCCGGAGGAGAAAATCCTGCAGCTGAGGGGAAATCCTGCTGAAATTATTTGACTCCTCCTACGTGTGTGGACTCCAAAGGAATTTCCTCCTTTATTGTTGTGGCAGCAGACAAAATGGTAGATGAGATTTTTGTTAGATTTGACTTTTGTTAGGTTTTAACCACTAGAAACACCTTGTCCTTCAGTCTATGTGCTGCTAATGAATATCCTGACTATTAAACATCGAAACCTATTCAACTAATGGCAAAAGACACCCATAAAAAGGCAGTGGTATTTGAGCAGCGTTTTTGTGCCTTTGATGCTTCATCTGGTATTTACAAAGCGAAATTGCCCAGAAATTTCATCCCTGGAGCACCTGCACCTGTGGCAGCAGCAGCTCTGGTGAAGCAGCAGGCAGGCAACGGCAGATGCAGCGGGACTTTCGCTGGCAGCACCTGACACAGGCATGAATAATGGAGAGACTCATTAATCATTTACAGAATAGCTGTTCCCGTGGATTCATCAGTATTAGAGACTCATGTCTAAGTCTTTCTCTTTTGATCCCGCTGAGCATTTTGTGCTTGGCAAGGTCATGCTGTCCCTACGACGGGAAAAGTCACGCCAGGAGAGCGTTTTGCAGCCCGTAGCTCAGCCACTTCGAGATCCCTGCCCAAGCTCACAAATCACGGCACTGGTCCAAGCACAGACTGATGGTGAACCTGAAGTGACGTGAAGAAAGAAAATGTGAAAGAAAATGTGAAACGAAGGAGTGGGGGGAGGAAATTGTAAAATACAAAGTTTAAAATGGTTTAAAAATGTAACTGTACCCCCCATTCGTCTCTGCACGGTGCTCTGTAGCTGTCCCTGGCCATCCTGCCGTGCCGTGCCTCTGTCCCGGGGCAGCAGCACCGTCCCGCCCGGGCTGCACCGGCCGCTGCCGGCCACAGGAGGGGAGCGCTGCCGCACGCACCGCGCCGCTCCGCTCCTGGGCTCTCCGGGCGGGCAGCAGGGCTGTCTGTGCCCAGCCCTCACTGCGGGACCGGGGCAGGGCAGGAGCCCAGGGCAGGGCGCTGCAGGAAGGAGGGACGGAGCGGCCGGGTACCCCCGGTTCCCCGCAGCACGGCGGGGGCCATCCCCACAGCCTCATCCCGTGCTTGTGACTATAATAAATGCGGGCAGCCCGACACCGTGACCCCGAGCGGGAGCCGAGGTGTGTCACAGCCGCGGGGTGTGACACAGTCAAACGTGCCGGGTGCCCGAACGCCCGGCAGAGACCACCGCGCGTCCGGACCTCGCTGCGCTCATGACAACGCACACTGGACTGGGGAAGGGGTGATGCGCTGTGATTTCGTGCTTCTGGAGCTTTTATCCACCAGCTAAAATAAATAAATAAATAAATAAACAAATACATACAGACATACATACATAAATAAATAAATATCCCTCCTGAATATACAAACAGTTGTTTTTTCTGGTTTGGGTGGACATTTCTTGATGCCTCTTAGCCCAAGCAGGGCATGGTGTCTGCCTGCTCTGATCGCTGCCTGGCTGTAAGAATACAGCGTTCAGTAGCTTAATCAGAGGTGGGGAACTGTGGCTTCAAGGCAAATATTGGGTTGGATCCGAAGCTTGTTGAAGTCAACAGGGCTCCCACAGGGCTTTTTAATCAGGCCTATCATTAATTCCCTAATGAAGTTAGCCGCTTATCTTTATTAGATGGACTGTTCAATGAATTGATTTAATCTAGAAGATCTCTCCTCCCTGACAGATTTTCAGAGCCCCATGCCCTGCTGCTTCTGCGCAGAGCCCAGCCTGCCCTCAGCCAACCGTGCTCTGCTTCCCAAGGAGCTAATCAGCTGGTCCATCTCCTCTCAATCAATAAGCATTTATTCTAATTGAAACCAACATCGACTGGATACCAACCAGGAATGTGAAATGCTCTATAAATAATGTGCATGAGCTGGAGCCTGGGAGTTGGCAGTGGCAGGGCTGTCAGTGGGAGTGCTAATGGGGGGGACAGATGCCACCCAGGGATCTGTCACTCTCCCAATGCCCTATTTACAGCTCTCACCAGGGAGCTCCCTGACTCACTTTGATGATGAATTAGCTTCCTCTGATGGATCAACCTCCCAATCCCCCATTGCAACACCTTGCAGAATGCATTGCCTAAAGAGAATTCCCCATTAACATATAAATCATGATGTATTTCTTTTTGGCACCCCAGGCAAACAATGGGCCAAGAGCTCCCCCCCATGAAGCTTTTCCCTGAAGGGAGAACTTTCATTGATTGCTAAATGGAAGGTGGAGAGAGTGAAATCATTTAATTGCATGACTCATCTGATGTGCTGCAGTGTAGACTTTAAGTGTATGAATTTCCCAGCAAAGATGCTTTTTGTACATTTTATTGCAGGACATGGTGTGATCCTTCTCTATCATAACCAATTACTACAGTAGGTGTTCAAATTTTAGTTTACTAGCAACATCAGGGTCTTTTGAATACCCCACCTGCAATGGGGATAAAACCTTAATTCACAAATAAGGCTTAAGACCAGAAATCTGTGATACCTGTACAATATTTTGTAGACAGATCAGTTTTCTCCATGTCACATGGTGCAAGGACACGAGGTGTCTGTGAGTCAGGAGATGAGCAGCCACTGCTAGCACTGCTCTGTGCTGAAGTTAATCAACACTTTTCATAGCCAGTCTGGGAAATAGCAGCAAAAATACCTTGAGGCATTTGGTGGTTTATATCTAGCTCTGCTAAAAACTCATGGGGTGATGATAGGTGACTGCCTGTATGGACAAGTTAGGATCATCTGAATTAGTGAATTTTCAGTTCACTCACTAGAGCAGTTAAAGAAATTTCCCCAAACTATCCTTGTTTCTCATTGGTTGGTCTGTGCAGAAACTCATTTCTGATTCTGTATTTTCATGTGGGTATACCATGGGCTGATAGCAATGTGGCAGCTCTGTCTGTTAAACCTGGCTTGAAAATGAGGACAGGAAGCACCACATTGTCCACTGAATCTGATGAAGCTTGGTGAGGGTTAGCACATTGCAGTTCCATGTGGGAAATAGTAAAGGTAAGAAGACTTTCAGAAGCTGTGAAAGCAGGTCTCAGACACAGAAAGAGCAAGCCTTACTAATGTATCCAGGAAACTGACCAAGTTGGCACAGCAAGCAGCAAGAAGTAATAGCAGGAAGGACATGTTGAGTTCTGGAGCCTGCAGTGCAGCCCCCTTGGAGCATCCTCTTCTTCCCCTGGAGCTGCACCAGAGATGGCTTTCAGGACCTACCAAACCCATCACCAGCATTGTGTCAGTAACTGGAGAAGTAATGAGCACCGTGAGATGGTTATTTTTGAATGAATGACAGGGAAACATTCTCAGCCCATCCTGTCTGCTCTTCTGGCTTCCACACCAGTGGCACACCCATGTAATCTATCCTTCCCTCAATCTCAGGGAAGCCTGTCCTGTGGCTTCTTCCATTCCTTGGCAGGTCTGGTGGATGAATCAAACTTCCATATGGTGCATTTGGCAAGAGGTGCCTGTCTGGAGAGCACAGCAGATGGTCTTTAAGGAGCAAGATGTGGTTGATCCCCACAATACCTCATCCCAGACAGTGCAGCAGAAAGCCTGTGAGTGTCTACTTTCCAGTTCATGTATGTACTTTTTATTGGACTTTGCATGGTCTCAAGGCAGCTTCAGAGAGAGAATAGCTGAAATACCCAGCACCTGTGACCAAGGGGAGAAGCTTTTCCCAGAGTGTGATCATTCCCAGGGCAGGATCTACAACAGCAATTCCCACCACATCCTTCCAGCTAGCAATCTGCCACCCTCTGAGCTCAGGCTGCCCAGCCTCTGCCCAAAGTACCACCAGTGCTGCCCTGCCCCTTCCTCTCCTGCCTCCTTTCAACCCCGTCTCTTTCCCCACAGCAGCTCTTCCTCCACAGGCTTTTTCTCCTTTGCTGCCCCACCTGCACTACTCAGGCCGAGGATAAATGCAGTAAACCAGCACAGGCACCATCTTCTTTTCTCCTCTCACCTTTTCTGGAAAACTTTCTAATTTCACATTAAAATCCACAGATAATTGAAATTTTGGCAGTTTCAACAGGAGTAATAAGAATGATTTCACTGTTGCAAATCTGCCTTTTTGCTGTCCTACCTTCTGTCAACGCTAGGCAGCCGATCACCTGCCTTTACACCAAACACTAAGTGCAGCCTTCAAATTTAAGCATGCACAAGGCAGCTCACCCTCCCTTCGACCTTCTGTTTACCATCCATTTGCTACATTACACAGGATTTAAAGCAAGGATACATTTTTTTCTTGTTTTGTGTTTACGTTAGAGAGATTGGTATCAGTTTAATTAAATCACCTAAAATTATTTTGTAGCAGGCACTGTTTTCCTTGTGCAGACAGCAGCAGAGCACGGAGCTGGGGCAGCTCCATCCAGCTCTGCTGCCATGGGGCTGAGCCAGCTGGGCAAGGAGGGGAGCCCGCAGCAATGCAGCTCGAGGTCATTGCCTCCACCAGCACGGCCAGAAGGAGAGCTTGGAAATTCCAGCAAGTCTTCTTGGAAGGGTATCCTTTGTTAACATGCAGGAACATTAAACTGATGTCTGGTGCCATTGTTGGAAGTTGGGATAAAAAATAGGGCACAGAAGGTATGCTTCTCCTAAATTCCAGTGCTTTTTTTGCTGTTTATGCATCACAACATCCATTAGTTTCGCTTGTGCAAGGTGGTATTTTCAGTTTCCCAGCTTTTTTGAGGTGCTTTTCCCATACCAGCCAGGCTTTATCTGGTCCACCAGGGTTAATCCACAGCTGTCCTGGCACTACCTGCTGATCTAGTCCTCCCTTTATTTTTTTGCCCCTTATGTTTCTCAGAAATTAGTAGAGAGGCCTAGAATTCTGACTGTTTTAACTGTTGAATACCTCCTTCATGATTTTAGCTGTGGGCTTGAGTCATGGCTGCAGATTCTCTTCTACTGACTCATATGAGGGGAAGAATTCATCTCTGTTAGAAGGCTGAGTGATCAAAATGATTTATACTCATTCATGCTTTTATCCCTTTCGAATTCACCGTGTGTCACACAGACCCAAATTGTAAATGTCTTGTGAAGAAATGAAACCCATTAAGAGTGATTTTGAGCATGGCAGTTCTCAGGGAGCCTGAGCTGCCCACAGCCCTGGGAGCAGCTGTCATAAGGTGCCCCACAGTGACAAAGTTGCCACCAGCTGCCACCAGGAAGGGTGATTAAGAGGTGAAACAAGCCAAAAGCAGACTTATGATCATGTATACTGGCTTTGGCTGGTGTAGGGTTAATTTTCTTCCCAGTGGCTGGTATGGTGCTTTGCTTTGTATTTGTACTGGATACAGGGCTGGTAATGGAAATGGTTTTGTTATTGAGGAGCAGAGCTAACACAGATCCAAGGCCTTTCCTCCTTTCTGCACTGCCATACAGGGAAGCTGGAGGTGCATGGAAGGTTGGGAGGGGACACAGCCAGGACAGGTGACCCCAAATGACCAAAGGGATATTCCAGACCATAAAACATCATGTGCAGTATGAAAAGGGGGAGGAAGAAAGAGAAAGGGGGGACATTTGGAGTGGTGTTTGTCTTCCCAAGTCATCATCACATATGATGAGGCTGTGCTCTCCCAGAGGTGGCTGAACACCTTCCTGCCCATGGGAAGCACTGAATGAATTCCTTGTTGTACTTTGCTTGTTTGTGCAGCTTTTGCTTCCCCAGTTGAACTGTCTTTATTTCAACTCACAAGTTTTCTACCTTTTAGCTTTCTGATTCTCTCCCCCATCCCACTGGTAGGGAAGTGAGCAAGTGGCTGCCTGGGGCCTGGCTGCTGGCTGGGGTGAGACCATGACATCATGGAAGCTGTATGCCTGGCTCTCACAGCAAGCACAAGGGCTCATGGAGAGCACAGCCCTTTCTTAGAAGAAAGCTCTCAGCAGCATGGAGCAGTGCAATAACCAGGGTATGAAGCCCTCAAGGGCACATGGGACCTTCCCTGGGGCTTCACCAAGGGCAGTGCATGACAGCCCCTTCCCCAACAGCCATCACTTCAGCCTGGCAGTGCCCCACGGCTGGGGAAGCTGAGGAAGGGGAATCCGGCTGTCTTTGCTGCTACTGTGAGAGAGCAGATTCCTGCCATCAGTAATCAGACCAAGAGCCAATGCAGAGGAGATGCATGCAACTCTCATAACTGGAGTCATGCAAAATGCTTAGCACTACTGTCATCCTGGCCTTACTCATTGTGCTTTCATAATCTAAGGTAATGGGTCTGCAGAATCCCTTTGTGCAGTATTGTATTTAGAGATTTGGGGTTTCTGAGGCCAAGAGCTTTACTACTACTTATATGAACTGTGCAAGCTGTAGTTGCACAATAGTTAACATCACCAACCAAGTGTTTCATCTGGTGTTCTGTTCCAGTCCCTCCTGTATACCCAGTTGCTGGCATGATGCTTATCTGAGCGTGGGGTAAGTCAGCTCAGAAAACTAAACCAGCAGAAAACTGACCTGGAAAAACAAAAACCCCAAAAAAATTACTTTCTGCTGGGTAAGCTCCTGCCCTGGCTCATTGCAGTGTCTGGGAGATGGAAGTGCCTCTCAGGGCGTATCTCCATTTGGGGAGGTATTTTCATTAGGTAAGAGGGGGACCATGCCAGTGCTAACCAAAGTAATTTTAAAGCAATGTGACAGAGCATATTCAGTTGCCCTATCATTCAAAGGGACAACTAGCCACAGGAGTCCAGGTGATGAAATGCAGTAGCTCACAAGTTCAAATTTTCAAATTTGACATCTTCCCTGAAATCCCTTGTAGAAGAGAGCTGGTGAGCACTTGTGTTGTTCACATACAAGTAGGCCGTCCGAGGAGGTTGTGGAATCTCTCTCTTTGGAGATAATAAAAATCCACCTAGGTTAAATCCTGTGCAATTAGCTGTAGGTGACCCTGCTTCAGCAAGGAGGTTGGACAAGATGATCTCCAGAGCTCCCTTCCAACCTCAGCCATTCTGTGATGATTCTGTGTCCCATTAAAAACAGTTCATAAGCAGCAGTAAGCACATGAGCCTCAGGGTGGAAGGCCCAACCCCAGGGAGGAGAGCCAGAGGGCAGTTTCTTAATTAAGGTGAGTCAGTCTCAGTCTGCACTGACAATGGATGGAAAAGTGGGTTTTGTGCAGCTCTCTGGTTCTGGCACCCACGTTCTCACTGCCTCCCTGGCCTCCAGACCACACTCATGCAACCACATGTTCACAGCAGGGAGTTCCCTGACTTAACACTAATACCTGCTTCAGGTTCATTTCTGCCTCTAATGCCTGTTGATCTGTCTGGCTGTGAAGCAGCCTCGCTGCAGGGGATGGTGCAAGGGAAGTGGTGGTAAAGCTTTTCCAGAAACACAGATTCATATTTGTTTTAGTGGAGCACGAAACCACAAGGGCAGTGTTCCTGTACCACAGTGCTCCCAGCCACACCTACCACAGCTCTGCCCTTTCTCCTGTCCTTTTATGTCCCCCTGCCCATTCTCCAGCCTTTCTTTACCAATATTTTCTAACCCATCAGCAACCCCCCTCTTCCTCTGGCACTTACCCAGACAGTTTTTTCTCACTATCTTCACATAATAATTTTAATTTCTTTGCTCAGAAATTTTTCTGCCATTTTAATGGGTGAAATTGGTTTTCAGGAAACAGGAGCTCAAGGTACCTGGCAGAAGCACAGAGGCAAGGGCAGACAAGGAGTTTGTGAGACCCTTTTGGCAGTAATGATGTGCTGCTTTGGCTTGACAGACTGAAGTCAGATGCTCCTGTTTATTCTCACTCTCCAATTTAATTATTTGTGTTCTTTCCTCCCCTGTACTGATAAAAATGGAGTTTTTGAAATGTGAATTGGGCTTGTAAATGTAGTCACTTTTTTTTTTTTCCCCAGCCTCTGAACCAATCCATTTAACAGCTCCCTAACTAAAAATGTATGCTATTATATGACTGGAGTGTGGATAAACAGTAAGTTGATAGCAGGGTTGAGATGCAAATCTACAGACAACATTTTACTTCAAGGGCAGAGGGTCTCAGAAGTCCCAGCTGTACTGTACCTCAGGGGCAGCCCTGAAGAAGCAGAGAGAAGAGCCAGCAGGCTGACAAGCAATCCCTTCCCACCCTGTCCTCATGTTTAAATGCAAACAAATACTGAGAACAGAAAACAGAGAATTATTTATATATTTTTATACATATATATTCCTGCCATTCTCTGCATGTTATTAATCCTCTTTTCCTCTACTAGAGAATATATTAGTGAGAGTAGGCTAATAATGCAGAGACATCTGGCTGAGACTAGAAAGAGTAGCATGTTTATGCATTATTAATGTGTCAGAAAAAACAGACTTCTGTGGCCTGACTGTATGTATTAGATCAGTATGGAATGGCCTTTATACAAGAGTTAGCACTGATAACTGGTCCATTTTGCTTATCTTTTGCAATGGAATAATCTCCAGGAAGAGGCAGGTTTATTTTGTCAAACAGTGAAAGAGATTATGTTTTTAAATAGCCTTTACTGAGCAGTTAGAGCACAACACTACTTTATTCCTAAAAGAGAGAATGTGATCTGGGAAGCAATGCAGGCTGAGCAGAATAGGGAAAATGCAAATTTCCACTTTAGCAAATCTGTAATCACAAACTGTGTCTTTGGGCATCCTTGGTTATCTGAGAACAGTGGTGCCCCAGTCTTGGTAGTGAAACAGAAAACCTTTGAGGAGAACACAAAATTACAGTGAGGCTTCCTAAGGCATAACTTTGGCACAGTGGAGAGGCATTTTGTTGACTGGTTTATGTTTTGACAAATATAACACAAGGAGGCTAAAAACCCAACTCTTGTGCAGCAGGGCTGGGGGCCATTGGGGCTGCCCAGGTGTGAGACAAAATAATCGGTTTTATCTTCTGGCTTTGTCTCCCCTCAGTTTATTGGTTGGATGTGTGATGGTTAAATCAGCAAGAAACTGGAGGAGACCCCGACCTTGGAAAGAGAGAACTACATGCATTCATTTGTTGCTCTTTTTCAAAGGATGGAGTGACTTTGTTAGCATCTAGCTCGTCAATCAGGGTGCAAGGAGTCAGCCTGGCTCCCCTCTCCCCAGCCTCTGACATGTGAAGACCTTGGCTCAGCAGAAGGGTAGAGTCACATTTCCAGCAGCACAGGGAGTGCACCAGCTGTGTCTCTTAGCTTATACAGACAAGTATTGGCACCAGGCTCCTGAAGTAGGATTAATTTCACAAGTCTGTGTCTGAACTACTCACTCTGGCCTGCTTCTTTAATCAATAGGTGCTCTGAGGATATAATTCACCCAGTGCAGGAGTAGATATCAAGTAGAGGCCAAATGCACTGCCCCAGAAAGGGCTCATTTCTCTCTGTTGATTACAAGGAGAGCTCAGCCTGCTGCCTCTGCTACAGCTGCCCACTAAACACTGGTGAGATGCCCCTGCTGTGGCAGAGGTGTCTGTGTGCAGCACCTACAGCTTGGTGCTGCCACAACACGGGGCCATGGCCACACGGCTGTGCGAACCACAGCTTCCTCACAGAGACAGTAGTGCCCTGGAGCACAGATTGGTGGCACCCAGGCAAGTGCCCTTGGCCAGGCTGGCTCACAGGAAGACCACAGTGGCTGCTCAGGAGCTGGGATACACATGGTGGTGCCTTGGAGCAGGGTGTCCCTTCAGGGAACCTGCACAGGTAGTCAATGCATATCCAAGGCATCTTAAAATCCCAGCTGAAACTGGGGCTCTGCTGAAGCAACAGTAGAACATGCATGAAATAGGATGTCTTGACTAGGCTGAAGCAAGGTGCACCCTTCCAGCACAAATTGCTTACCTGGCTTAAGAAACAGCCTCATCTGGAGATGCCAGATGCATGGGCACCAATCTGCTCTGCACTGACCCAGCAGATTGAGGCAGCACAGAGCTGCTGTGCTCATCCAAGGGATGTGCAGGCAGGCAACAGCTCCAGCCACCCCTGGAATGGGCCATGGCAGCTGTGCAGACACCAGCTCACTCCCAGGACCATATGGATAGCTGTTCCACACTTGCAGTGGTGCTAAAAACCAGCCAAACCTTTGTCTTTTGAAAAGACATGTCTTTCTGGAAAGCCATGAAGCAACACTAAAACAAGTGACTCAGAAGCCTGACACTTTTCAAGTCCCCAGGCATGGTGCAACTTGACAGCAGCTCCCAGGCAGAGCCAAGCAGATGCATCCACCTTGCTGAGCCCTGGGATCAGGATGAGGCTTGGGGACAGCACAAGACCCAGCCATAGCTGGGGGAAGCATTGAGGCAAAACCCCACAGTGTGAGATTTACACCCAATGTGTGAGATTTGACAGGTCTGTCACTTTGCAGAGCCAGGCTCTGGCCCCTGGTGAATACCATGACAAAAGGACAGATGCTGCCAGACTGTTTGGCCTTGCTGTCGCTGCAATGGCAATGACACTCGACTCAAAAACTTGGCAGCTCTGGAAGAGAACTCCTAGTTCCTTGCCCTGCCCACAGGACTGTGGCTCTCCCCCAAAAGCATGAGGCCATCTGGGTTTCTTGATGATATTTCCAGTCCCAAGAGAAAGAAGAAGCCCCAGGAAATGCTGGTTTTGAAACTCATTTGAAACAGGTTTGCACCTCTCTGGTTGGGAGAGTTTGAATATTTTGGCCACACATTTGCAGTTCTGACCCCCCCACACACCTGGTCCTACCTGCATCTTTCCCCCCTTCAGAGCCCCCTTTTGCTCAGAGTGGGGAAGGGAAACAGTCTGACTTGGCAAATAGCTCGCTATGAAAATGATGAATTCAAGAGCACGTGGAGCTTGTGGTTGAAAAAAACCCGTCTGATCAGCAGAACTTTTCTTCCTCAGCATCTAAGGGCAGATTTAGTCTCAAGGCCAAGCTGCCATGTGGTTACAAAATAGAAGCAGGCTTGAAGAACTGATCTAACTTTCTTCAGTTGTCTGTGTATCTTTAATCATGTTCACCACTTAAAATGCAGCAGAGCTGGCAGCTGATAATTAGACTGAGCCTGCAGCAGCATGGCCACTGGCCAGATCACATGGCTCCTTTCATCTGCATATTTATGCATTTGAAGGAGAGGAAAACTTTCATAACATTTTAATAACTAGGTTTTTCTGAAACCATAAATCCAGTCCTCTGGGCTTAGCCTACACTCTCCTTCTGATCTCACATAAGTGGAAGAGGGTGGGGTGTTTTGTTTGTTCTCCCTATTCTTTTCCTGTGCACGAACGTGCAAAGCCCATCCTCTCCAGCGTGGGGTCCTCCGGAGGGTGGGAGGGTCAGGCAAGGTAAAACTGCACTTCTAAGGATGAAGGTATAACTTTGATTTGGTTCCTGGCGTGGGAACAATTCCCCTTTCCCAAGATAGCTCATCTACAGACTAGCAGGAATGAAGCTTCTTTGCTAAACAATGGCTCCAAACAAAGAACTCCTGATATCTGTATTTCAAACAGAAGTTACAGTGCACATTGGCTGTTGCTTTTCTTAGCACATCACCATCAGATTCAGCCCTAGGACAGTGATCCTTCAGATCATGAGCTGAAATGATGTCAAAACACAGGAAACTGGTCCCAGTCCCACCCACCCCCAGCTCTGTGGGTGCAGGAGCTCTGTTTCCATGCCTGCTGCCAGAGACAGCCATGGGTGGGCTGTCTCCCTACATGAGGTGCCTCCACCCTCCTCCCACGGACAGATCCCAGCAGTGTCTGACCACTGTCTGCAGCCACTGCCTTATCTCTTGGTGGGGAAGAGTCAGGGCAATGCTGTGAGGTGCTGCGACAAGGGGGATGCCGTGTCCATCTCCTCTGCCTGAGGGTGGCAGCTCCCTTGACAGCCTTGGTGACATCCTGCAGGGTCCTTCAAAGTGAGGCTTTGCAGACCATCCTCCCTCTCCCTGGAGGCATCACTGGCATGTGCACATGGGCTTTTCCATTAGCATGGAATGACAGCTACTATCAGCACAAAAACAGAAGGTGAGGATGAGAGACTAATCCTTATGCTGCTGTGTTGTCTTAGTAAGATGGAGGAAGCACTGTTAAAATAACACTGATTTTCAAAAATGAAGCGCTCTGTTAAAACAAAATTGAAAACTATTTAATGAGATGCAGTTCTTAAACACCATTACTTTTTTAAAGGAAAAGTTAATTATTCTGTGCTGAAAGCAGCTTCTACCAAAGGTTCTCTGTGTGAATCAAAAAATATGTTGCTGATTTAAAAGGGACTTGATAGAGGTTTTAATTGTTGTTTTTATTTCAGCAAGCAAGCAAACAAATCAATTTCAATGATTAGGCAATTTCCAGAGTACATCTTGAACTGCTCTTTAGCCGTGCCAGTAAAACTTTGGGGTTTGACACAACTCTGGGATACAAGTAAATTTAGGCTGGTGCCACTGCTTTGTTTCAGAGGTAACGTTAATTGATATAGTTATGTAACAATAGTTTTGCTAGATAAACTGAAAGAGTCAAGCCCAGAAAAATGCAAACCACAGCATTAACTCCACTGGGAGGGACCATGGTTTGTTTCTTGTGTATTTAAAGAATTAGAACAAACAAACAAGGGCAAGATTAATTAGAAGTGGGAGTAAATTACTCCCTCCCCAAGCAATTGAGGAACAGCACTGGACAGGACACAGCAGCAGAGTCAAAATATTTCTTGACATTTTCCACTGGAGGTCCAAGAGAATTTCCTTTGCTCTTCAGTGCTTCCAAGACTTTCATATACCACGCCACTGGCTACCCGTTGTGATGATAAACTTGTGTCCTTAGGTTTCGTTATCAAGTTTTTAATCTGAACCTGAACTCTCTGATCTATCATCTGAAGTAGTGAGGGAATTTGCAGCAGGGTTTTTCCCAGCAAAGAAAAACAATTCACTTGCTAAAGACATTGTGTGGGAGATATAACTCACAGCTGCAAGAATTTGAAAATTTGGGTGTTTGTTTTGTAATTTTAGGGGTTGCTGGTGTTTAACTTAGTTTTGAGGCTATATCTTACATTTCCAGTACGGTAAGTAGGGCAACAAATTTTAGCCAAAAAGTGCACTTGAGACTCCTATTGGTTTTGATGAGGTTCGAGGATAAATACTGATAAATATAACATAATGTCAGAATTTGCATTTTCCTAAGACTTGTCTAGACTTGGATTTGGAAGGTGTGATGCACCATGTGACATACAATGTAGTTAAGGCAATGTGAATTTAATGCACAGCTTTAAACCTGGTTGTTTTTCAGGAAGCTATTACTACACTGTATTTAGCACTTGGTAATCTAGAAACCATTGATGGTAAATGAAAAGAGAGGTTACAAACCAGAGGCAGGTTGATCTTGTGGCTACACCTTTCAGATACACACAGGGCTACTTCACCTCTGATAGTGTAGAAATAAGATCTCCCCAGCCCTGTGTGGTACTGCTTCCCCAGGGAAGTGGTGGAATCACCATCCCTGGAAGTGTTAAAAAAACATGTGACACTTAGGGACCTGGTTCAGTGGTGGACCTGGCAGTGCTGGGTTAATGGTTGGATTCAATGACCTTAGAAGTCTTTTCCAACCTCAGTGACTCTCTGATTCTGTGGTTCCCTGTATTGACTGTAAGAAGCAGTGGGGCCATGTGTGGATGTTGAGTGTGTTGGTCTACAAGGGGTTAACAAGTAGGTGTGCTGGGGTGGCACATGGGGAGCAGGGGTGTGAGTGAACGACAGGACAGAGAGATTTGAGTGTGTAGGTACTAGGTGTAGATTTTAGATTGGGGGAAAATAATGGCTGTGGTCCTTGGGTGTGGATGAGGATAAGGCAGTTGTGGCAGTGGGTACACTGAAGGGATGTAACTTTGTGCCCAGAAAGTCCAAGCATATGCATTTCTTAAAATACTATCAGCACCTCCATCTCCTCCACAACTATGCCAGGAAGTGTCCTCTCCCAGCAAACCCAGCACTTTTACCATCTGGGTTGGCCAGCTAGGCAAGCTGGGGCTCTGAAGGCCCTAAAGCACAAGCCCTTGCCTGGAGCTCTCACACAGAGCCAGGAGCTGAATTCCAAGCAGAGGAGTTTGTCAGGTGTTCCTTCAGCTATACCCATCCTTGGTACACCCAGACCTGTTTGATGTAATCTGATACATTTTCCCATTAGCCAAGAACTATAACTCAGGGAAAATCCACCATCCTGAACTAAGTAGATGCTGCAGAGGAGGCAGAGGGGCTCACGGGTACCTCTCATAAAATTCTCTCCTGTGAATTTTCCCATCTCCACACTGCTGGTGGTGACACGTTGGTACACTGGGACAATGGCACCAAGGGGACAGATTGCTCCAAGTACTACAGTTAGCAGGAATGGTTCTACCAATTCATCACAAGGGGCCATTCTGCACACTGGAATTACACTTCACTGATTCCTCAAACTGGGGCCCAAACCCAGGTCTTTCAACCCAGTAAAACCGAAGTGCTCTGACTTCTAGCCACAAAATTCAGTGCTGAGTACACCAATTTATAGGTGCCCTTACAGAAATCAGTGTTAATCCAGATATGTGATTTGGGCCTCCAGCTGATTGTGACAGATCCCTCTTTTCTTTCCCCAAACTCATTTGAAATTTCATCTGAGTGTTGTTTAGAGCATCAAAGTTTGCAGAATATGCCATGTAAAAATAGAAGTATGACACTCATTGGTACTTGAACCCTGCCTGATGCACCAGGAGTTGATTTTTCATTACTGGGCTCTGTCTCCCTCACTCTGCTCTTCAATCTCTCATGCAGTCACTGGTCGTGTAAATGTCTGTGCAAACATACTGAACATGAGTAATGCAGCATCTGTTGCTATTTATGAAACTGTGGTTTATATCTTTGGAGTACATGGTATTATCCTTCATGAATGTAGCTTTAACTCTGTTATTACAATACAGAATTAATTAAGAATATTAAAGTTTGTGTCTAAAAAATTATATTCCTAACTTTTATCTATGGAGGCAACATTTTCATATCCATTCTCCCCTAAAGGCAGCATCCTTTGGGAAGATATGATAGACACATTTAGGTAAATATCATTCCTCCAGCACACATGGTCTCCATTTCAATTGATCCCCTGCTGTTTCCTTCCAAGCACTTTCCTCTGTTACATATTCCACAATGGTGGCTGAAATACTGATCAGCGATAGCAGAGACAAATTGACTCCAGCAACCAGGAGTTTTAAGGGCAATAAATGTTTATATATGAGTTTTTATGTACTGAAATACAGTTTTTAGGCATGCACTGAAATTTTCTGTGGCACTGCAAGTTGCTTGAACCAGTTATAATTTAGTAAAAGGTTAGAATGAATAAACACTGACTGAGTGAGATGGGGCATAAAGATAGTGCACTACAAAACAGCCACATGGGCCCAAAAACTGTATAGAAGATGATTCCTCCTGTAGCCTCCCCTTAGGGTTGGGAAGAGCTTGAGTGCTTCACACGGACCTGGCACAGAAGCTGCACCTGAACCACATGTGAGCTGCCTGAAACTTGTGGGTCACAAGCTGCCCACTGCAGTCTAGCAGAGAAATAATCCTACATGCTTTTAAACTGGCACAGCCATTGGTAAAAGTTTCTCAGCAGATAATAACAGCAAGAAGCTGGGAAAAAGCAGGGCGGGAGTTGTTTTTTCCCAGTGTCTGTGTTTCCTCAAACGCATGTCAAACTACAGCTCTAGATGTGGCAGGGTGAGAAAATATTTTCCATCACTCAGGATTCACTGGGCACCATTGGGCTGCAGTGGATGCCACCCCAAATCAGACTGAAGGTGACATGCCCACCAGTGGCATGGGGAGCTGCATATAGGTAGGAGAACCAGTGCATGCACCAGCGTATTTGTGGCAACTTCTCTAGCACATGAACAGCATTGGTCATGCAAAGGTATGCTTGTGCCCTGGCTGCTTCTGTGTGCCAGCCAGATGAATACGCTCATGAGGGTTCAGGCTCAAAGAATGTGCTTAGAATGCTAAAATGTTCAGGTTCAGGTTCTAAGAATGTGCTTTGCACAAGGTGGTCTAAATGTCCTACAAAAGCCACTTGCTGCAGCAACAGCAGATCGAGCATTGTAATTCTTTAAAGCCTAGCTTCGCTTTTTCTTTACATTAATTATTATTATTATTATTGCTTGTTAATCACTGTGTGCTCAAAAGTTTCAAGACATGATCAATGGTCTTTCTGTTGCTGGAAGCTGCATTCATACAAATGACAGTGGCATTCCCTGCAACTTCACCATCTGCCGAGGGTCTGCACGTGATTGGCAGCGACCCTACAATGAGTACCTGACAGAGAAACCTGCCACATGAAAGAGTCATCACACGACTAAAATACTCAATGTTCTTCCTACAAGGAGAAACTTTTAAGATGGGAAGGTCTTTCTAACACAAACTGGAACCACTTCAACTTTTGCATTCTGTTTCTTCCTCTCTGAAATGACGCCAGGTTGGCCCTTGCAAGGCTTTGCTTTGGGGGAAGTACTTCTGATGGTGTATCTCAGGAGCTTGAAAGATACGGAATAAACTCCCATCACCTCTTGCTAATGTAGAGCACAGCAGATGTCTGAAGCCCTGCTCAGCAGGGTCGATGTTAAACAATAGCAGACCCACGGCAGGACCTTCCCTTCAACCTCCACAGGTCCCGCTGTAATGGAGTGAGGGGTTTGTCCATGTCCATTTAAAAAGCCTCGCTGTCACAAAGCCTGCAGCAATGTGGTCATCACAAGAGCCTTCTTGTTGTGCTAACTAGGAATTCTCACTAATTGATACCACTTATTGGAGTCCACCAGCCCCATAGTAAGCAGCAGGGGTTACAGCGCATGAGAAAGACAACACGCAAAGGCATTGCTGTGAGTTAATTGAGTATTAACGAGCTGAAAGGTGTGCTCCTGCAATAGGAAACGCGGGGAGAGACCATCAAAAACACAGCACGACTCCAGGCAAGAGCTCCAGCGCCTTCAGACCAGGGGTGCCCCAGCTGCTACAAGGTCCCACACGGAAATGGCTACTCCGTTGCTGCCCTTGTCCCAAAAGCTGTAATTTCCGGTGTGGGATAAGCAGGAAACAACGCGGCACCACGCAGAGGCTGTAGTGTGGCTCTCCTGCACAAAGCCAGGGATTTTCCCTAGGAGGCATGAGGTCAGTGGTGATTTAGGCTTTCCCGACAGAGTGCTACAGAAGAGGTACTGGATGGTCACTGCTTCCAGTCATCTCTTACAGTCTGAAATTATACTAACCCCAGCTTTTTCAGAGGCCACGTCTACAATTTTAGCAAAGGACTGTTGCAGGAGGCTCTCGGGACCACACCATCTCCTCTATGCTCAGGAGCCTGCAAGTACAGCCACAGTGTCCTTCAAGACCTAAGTGTCTGAGGGGGCTCAGGAACATTCATACACTCCTTGGAGCACTCACAGATTGGCCTCAGGAGTGGGTAACGATGCCAGGTGAGCTGAAGGTAGGAAACACTGGCATTTCTTCATTTGGTTAGAGTAAACACTTAGGCAATTAAAGAAAAAGAAACTTTTCACAGCATGCTTAGAATACAAAGTCATTCTTTATCATACAAAGTCACACATTACATATAAATAATTTGAATGTCTCGCTCTTTCATGGAAAGTAACAGAGAAAAACCTTCAAGGTTGATACATGGGAGCTGGTATTAGAAATCACATAGGATCAACCCCAAATCCTGCATCCAAATACACAGATATTTGGATCCAGTGTTGACCTACACACCACTTCCCTCCCCTGCACTGGAAGGAACTGAATCAGGACCCTCCTTGGAGGACCACCCCCATCATCAACCTCTGGTTATGGATCCCAACCCTGCAACCTCGGCCTCATCACTGAAATCCAGTTCTTTACATTTGCAGTAGCAAGAAAACCCAGTTTGTAGCTGCAGAAAGAGCCGTTGCCTTCTCCAAAGTGCATTATCTGTATTATCTGTAGGTTTTTGGAGGTGACTGAAATAACTAAGCCTATCCAAGCTGGATCCCTTGCAGCTATTTCTATTTCTTGGCTGACAAGCTGGCCAAAGCAGCAAAGCTATGTACTGCACAGTCTAGCAACATCTGACTAAAACTGAGACCATTTATGTGGAACAGCACTGGGGGAACAGAAAAGAATCTAGCGGAGCAGCAATGAGAAATTTGAGCTTTGATCAAGAAGACAGCAGCATTTGACTCTATCTGAGCTGGCAGGGAGATCCCATCCCAAAGCAAAATAGAATATGTCATTCTTTCCAGCAGATGAAATTGTCCCCAGTGGTTTGTTCCTCCCAGGATCATTTTATGTGATCTCATTGTCTTTAAAGTCTTTCCCCTGAGGAAGCCGAACGTTTAATATAGACTACAGTGTTAGCATCCGGTATTAAATCAGTCCAGCTACTCTGAAATGAGGCGAGTGGGCGTCCTGGAAAGGAAATAAAAACAAATACAAGTTTAATAGAGGAGAGAGGTTCACCTTGACCCATGCTATTTATGGCAAAAGGCACAGGAACACACTGCTTGCCCAATGGAGGGTCACTCTGCCCTGTCATGTATGTGATTTACACACCCAGTAAATTCCAGATGCTCAGAGTGTGCACAAGGAATGCATCATCCAACCTCAGAGGCTTTTACATCTTGCTTTGCTTTACCAAGCAGCCCTAGGAGAGACCAGCACATTCTCACAGTTCTCATTAATCCAGCTGGCAAACTTAGGCACTCAGCATTGCAGTCACACAGTTCTGGATCTTTGGCTGCAAAGATGAGCCATGAAACTGCAAGGAAGGAAAATGTCAGGAAGGGAAACACTAAAGACCTCAGGCATGGTGCAGGATGTCAGGGATCAGCACCCTAGCAAGGCACTGCAGAAAGGGTCTCTGTCCCACATGCCTCTCCTGCATCCTCACTGTGGTTTCAAGCAGGATTCCTTCCAGGCAGGCACTACACAGTTCACTAACAGCTGCCCCGTGAGGAAGCCAGATGTGCTGTGTCAGGCACAACTCACATAATCCATTGCTGGTGTGAAACTTGGTGGCTCAAAGAGATTTATGTTGCATCTGTGTAAGGGCTCTTATGTAACTAGTTCACCACATGCCAATTACACACAAGCCCACAGAAAGCTGCATTTTTGGTAGTTTGGGGGTTTTTTTTAAATGTCACGTGAGCTGACAAAACATGATTCTTCATCACCATTGTGAGTGAAAACACTCATTTACCTCATTTAGTGTTTTACTTCAAGAAACAATTTAGCCCACGCTTGAAGTGTCAAGCTAAATGAGATAATTTAAAATAATTCTGAAAACATGCTAACTGTAAGAGGCTATAATCAAAGCTAATTACAGGGACATTCTGGAAATCCCTTGGCTTGGGGCTTTAGTTTTGATAAAGGGGATAACAACTTGTAAGCTATGATTTTTTTAATTATAACAATAGTAACCACCTTCTTTTATACGGCTTCTTTCATCTCTAAAATCCCCACAGCTTTGCAAACTATACATACCACAGGGATTGTTTAGCCTAACACCAAAGTGAAGCCACTTATTCTGCAAGAAACGAGTAAGTGTTTAACAATACCTGGCAGTCCTGGGCAAAATTTGTAGAGGAAAAAATATGCAGAGGGAGAACATAATTGCTCGTGTGTCTCCTTACAAACACTCAGGGGATTTCTGCATGCCCACAGTGACAGCCATCTGAGCTTGAGAATAAGGAAGGCAGCTTATACATGTGCCTGTAGGCTCAAGGCACTATGGAGGGAGGCAGCAGCAGCACATGTCAGCACCCTGTCACACTGTCCAAGCTCACCTGTCCACGTCCTGTGCTGGGTGACAATAAAGCTTTGACACTGCAGCTGGGAGTTACAAATGGCAGCGGCCTCCTCGGGGCTGTGGATGGACAGCAGGCAGCCCAGGTGGCTGTAGGAGGGCCAGCACTTGTAGTCCTCTCCTTCCACTGTTCTGAAACCCTTTAGGGAGATGTAGTCTGGGGACAGAAAGAGGGAAACACTCTAGGTGCACTTTCAGAAAACAGTTACACTACACACTTAATCAGTGAAACTCTTAAGAGAATTGCAACAGTGACAGACTTAACTGACCCCAAGGTGGAGTGGGATGGAGCTGCAAATTTAAAAGAAACCCAAATCTTGCCCTTTGGTTCTGCAGTGGAGCGCAGGGCCACAATTCGCCCATAGATGTAGGAGGGGAATCAGAGGTCTCAAGGGTGAAGGGAGAGGGTTGCCACTGCAGGGGGGGGTAAGAGGAGGAGGCTTCTGTGCAAAGCCACAGGCCCTCCATGTTTTCCCTGGAGAAGCCATCCCCAAGATAGCCTCTCCTACACCCCAGCCCCAACAGGAGAAGCTCATCACAGATCCAGCGCCAAGCTACATGGGGCACAGATTGACCCACCCACAGACAGGAGATCGGGGAATCTCAGTGGGGGAAAAGGAGGCCAGATCCTGCTCCTGACAAGGAGACATGACAAAAGATCTGACAAGCCTGAGCAGGTGTTGTTCAGGCTATTCTTCACTGACTGCTAAGAGTCTCTCCCCATCTTCCCACACCTCTAGGATGGTGATCATTTTGGCACAGTGCAAAGCCAACAGACAGGTGTTGTTGGAAAATACCAGTAATTCCTGTTAAAGCTGGTCCTTCCATGCAAATGACCAGATATCTTTGTTCATAACAGTGCAAATTATAGTTCTTTCACATGTAAAGAGATTTCCTTCTGCAAGCCACCATCACCCACCACCTCATGTGAATGCTCAGGAAAATGCAAGTGAGAGTAACCGCTGGATTTTTGAAACTTCCTTTTGATCAGCCTCATCTCTACCACTGAATGGATCCTTTTCAGAGAAATGCACTTCATAAAGTCACATTTATCCACCCACAGGTCCAATAGAATGATCTTAAGAGAAAAGGAACCTAGAGGGCACCAAGGCTCCAGGTACCCTGCCACACTCATCTCGGTGCTGTCACCTCCCCACTCTATGTTTCCATAATAACCTGTGCTCAGCAGACAAAAGCCACACAGTGAAACAGAAAGCTTGAATATCAGCCCAGAAAACTGACCTGTCAGTCCAAAGGATAAGGATAACTATATCCCAAGACAGGAACCACTCAGTTTGCTATCCCAGATACATTCCCTTGATGTTCATTATGAGAAGAGTATTTAGAAGCAGTGCAAACACATGTCCATGCAGATTGTCTGCACTACTTTTACTTTGCAAAGCCATGTATAGCTCAATATTGCAAAATCATGCATAGCTGCCATGTAAAAAAAAAACAACAAAAGCCTGCTCAAAAAAAGACACTTTTGGTGCTTTTTCTAGTGACTATAAACTGCCTAAATGTACTGGAGATCAGATTTTGAGCAGTTACCAAGTGCCTTGCTCCCTCCCCCTGCAATTACTTTACTTAGAGCATTCAAAATCAACTACCTTTTAAAACAAGAGGTCTTTTCTGCAGATAGAGCCCAGACTTGTACAGATGTAAAACCTTTTCAAAAGCTCTCATGGTTTCATTTATTCCGTATCGTAAATCACCTACATTTAAGGAAAAAGATGACAAAGATAATCAATTCCATGACATACCATTTAGAGAGTTCTAATGAAGAAGTTTATGAATATCATCTGATACCTGTTGCATTCAGAATATCGCTCAAAAGGGGCCGCAAAGCTGGTGGTGCAGAGTGTGGCAAGAGATAGGTGAAAAAATACCTGCAGAAAAATCCCACAGGCTGATTAGAATACAGTGCCTTCATTTCCCTGGTGATTAAGTTGTCTACATTTTCCCGTGACTTGATTATCCATATGCAACTAGTAAGTCTGCTTTGGTTATAAAGTTATATTGGAGTGCCTCAGATAGTTCCTGTGAGCTGGGCTGAAGACCTGGTCCTTGCTGCATGAAATCTACCTTGCAAAGCTTCATGCCATAAAGCTTGCCCCCATTACCCTGGGCTGTTTCTGTATACTAAGCAATGCATTTCCCACCAAAAAAAGGACCTGTATACAAGAAGATTCATACAAGATCTTTCTCTTGCCCTGAAAAGGTTTGACCTTCTTATTGCCCATGAAAAGTCAGGATGACTCATTTCCTAACCCTTCCACAAAATTCCTGTTCTAGGGAACAAGTGCACAAGAGACAAGTGCAACTGCAAGGATGCAATAATCTATGCAAGGATTTGCCCTTTAGCACTGAATCCTGGAAATCCAGGCTCTCTTATTAAGTCCTTCTGTGTAAATATCCATCTGCCAAGGCTTCCCTCCAGGGCGTGACCTTCCAAGCATCAGTAGTGAGCAAAAGCCCCTGCATTTTCAGCTGATGGCCTACACAAAATGCTGCAGCAGCCTCAGCCCCTTGCCTGTTACCTGCTCCATTGCTCTTCCACAGGGAAGCCCCTAGGGAGGTTCAGAGACGAAGGGAAGCACTGGCCAGCCTGTTCCAAACCATGGGCACTCAAAGCTGGTGGGGTTTTGCAGGTAGCCTGCACGGCTTTCAGCAAGCATAGCCCATGGATGTCAAGCACCAGGGCTTGTTTGGCAAACAGAAAATTTACAGGTGAAAGCTCTGGGACAAGTTTCTAGAGGGTGGTGGGGAAAGGGAGAAGCAGAAGAAAGATGCCTTCATTCTCACCAGACAACTACATTATTTTCCTGCCTTATAAGGAAAATAACTTGCCTCAAAGTGATCCTTAACTACCCTTTGGCAGAGGTGAGGGGAATCACCACATGGAAGAAGAACAAGGTGCTAGAGGCTTACACGGCAGGGCGTGAGCTCAACCACCCCAGATCTTCCCCCGTGTAGCTGGACATACCGATACGCATTGAACAGATTCCTCTTCTCATTTATTCCTTCACATTTCCCAACCACAGAGCATTTGAGAGGGAAACTTTTGGTAGGGAAGTCGAGTGTGCAGTCATTATCCTCCTTGCAAGACAGCTCCTCGGTGCTGGCATCATCCATGTCTGTCACTTTTAGGTTTCCATCCACCATAACAAACTGCCTTGGCTGGAAATCCAAGAGGACTATTGAACCCAGGGGGGAATGTGCCAAGTAAAACAGCAGTTTCACAAGACTCAGGCAAATCTGAGAAAGAGAAGATGAATATGCATGGAAAAAAAACAGATGAAAAACAGCTATTAAATTGGAAGTAGAACAAAGGGGAGGGCATTCAATTAAATTAAAAGGGAAAAAAGCATATAGAACTTAAAAGGTAATTATATGTATGCTACAAAATTTATTATCAACATTGCCACAGGATTTGACTGGTAAGTAGTTTAGCAACATTTTTAAAAAATGTGTGTACACAAAAAGAGACATTTGCAGCTAGAAGAACTAGAGGAGAAAGCTGTGAGGAAAACAATAGCAGCCTTCATGTTTCAGGAGCTATATTGATTTGCCAGCTGAAATCAGAAGGGTTTTTCCCAGTCTGGCATAAAATTAATAGATTCCCCTCCTTTCCCCCATGCTGCTCAATACAGACTGAGGCTCTATGGTCATTAATACCAGATTCATGCCTTGCTGCATCACTCAGCAGTATGAATTTGGGCACACAATCATGCTTCTGAAGAATTAGTCAAGGCTTGCAATGTATTTATTGCCAGCTTTTTTGCTTTTATGACAATCTTCTGGCAGCAGGCAAAGGGCAGACAATACCTGACCCAGCAGAAAGCTTGGTAAATTATTTTTAAACTAACTAGAGCCAGAGGAGTGCATTTATACTGCACCAGCACTTTGCTAAAGTAGCTTTTTGCAGCAGTTTTCATTCAGAATCAGGAGCCCTGGCATCAGACAAAGTGTATCCTCAGCTAGGTGTGCCAGGCAGCCCACGTCACCCCTCGACCCTGCCGATAGCGATCTGTGCAGGCGCGAGGGTTTTTTCCCTTGGAACAGCTCACACAATCCCTGGTATCTGATGTGGCTCATCACAGGGGAATCCCACATGTTTAGACACCCTAATTAGGAAACAGGACTAGACAGTGCCAGCGTAAATTCTGAATTAGTGTCTTCTGCAGTCAAGAGATGATTAAAATCTCTAACGCCACCATACCAAACTTTACCACCAGCTAATCCAGCATCATGGGTTTCTTACAGGAGACTTTGGCACGTTTAAGAAGATGAGATGCTAGGAAAGCTATGTAGAAGCCAGTATGGAATTCAAGAAAGTAAAACTCCCCAAGCCAAGAGAAATGACTGTGGAAGCTCTGATGCTATTTTAACTTGTTTAGTGAAGCAATCATAAGAATCCCAGCTTTGCATCCCACAGCTGAGTTAGCAGTTGCCACACGCCCCCTCTGGCTCAGATGGCAAGCTCCCCTTCAGCATTAAGGACCACATGCAGACAGGGATTTTATTTTAGGATTTTTGTTGCACTTTTATTTTGCCCAAAGCATTTCTTGCTGACACTAAGATACCCTTGCTTTTTTACAAGATGATTTTTTTCCTCCTGGCACCCAAACAAGTAATATTGAACCCCCAACTGAGCCCTTGAGGCAAACTGTAAAACAAGCTGTAACCAAAGCAAGTACCATGTCACAAGTCATTTATATTCCTGGGGAGCATATGGGTCCCTACGCAGGACGCCTAGGAGATGAGGCAGATCTCACTAAAAGGCCTGCAATCCTAGCACCTATAGCAGGAGGAAAGCAGTTTAGTGGTGATTTTACTACAGTAATTCCTAAAGGGCCAAAATCAGAAATGCCGCACAAACACATGGGGAGGGGCAGCTTGCTCAGCTTGTTGCCTAGAACAGGTAACACACAGCAAACCACAGACTCGGAGCATGGTGAGGTGGCTTTTCCAAGTCAGACTCAGGTTGCGGAGGGGCACCCTGCCCAAAGTCCTTCTGCATATATACATATATATATACATACATATACATATATATACACACATATATATAGGCAATATAGAGGAAAAACGAACGTTATCGTATAATAGAAGGTATTAACCACCGCCCCAGCACCGAGTACGGTTTTATGTTTATCTCCTCCCAGATGAAGTTCTTTTAACACCCTGTGGAGAAAGAAACTAACGGTGAAAGACCAAGCTAGGGCTGTGTTAATTTGATTTTAAAGGAATGAAAAGGAAACGATTTACAGACAATTTGCAGGATCAAACAGAGTGTCGGCAGGAGAATCCCGTTTGCCCCAGCGGTCACCACCGGCTCTTCGCCGGTTTGCCCAGTTTGTGGTCCAAAAGCGACTGATAAAACTCCCTTGCTTTGTTTTCTTACTTTAAATCTTTCCTCCCAGGGAGTCTGCAGGAGCTGAATCATCTCCAGCGGGGATCCCAGCTCCAGCATGGCTGTGACCCGTAGCTCAGCATCTCCGCTGTTGTCATAGCATTGGCCGTGCAGCTGCGCGAGAGCAGAAGCCACGGTCGGGGCGACGTCGCGGCCAAAGCCAGCAGATCTCGGCCGCCCGGGGACAGCGTGGGCCCCACGGGCGGACCGGCTCAGCCCCGGCAACAATTCCCCCGCCCCGCC
>VXBB01008376.1:344833-412148 GCA_013399915.1 Illadopsis cleaveri
CAGATGAAGGATCACCTCCTGGCTGGAGGTGCAGGATGAAACCATGAGAACACTGCAGGGCATTTGTGTGGCCCCACAGGCACCATCTCCTCTAGTGGTACAAGGGCAGCCTGACTTAAGAGAGGAGCTGTGAAGGCTGAGGAGCCCCACGGGTGTTGGACGCATCACAGTGACTGCTTGCCATCTGCTGGGTGGCAATCAGCCTGACAGGAGGCACTCTTGGATGCAGGAAAAAGAGAAAGGCCTGGGTCAGTGGTCCCTGAAGAACTGGATGGCATTTGGTTTGCAGGGAGAGCACGAAGAGTATCCTCTGGGGAGGGTAAGCACAAAGCAGTCGGGAAGCTTTGGTCTTGAGGACATGAGGGCTGACAGAACTCACTGCAGGACTTTAACATGCTAACACCTCCCCCTTGAGCCTTCCTTGGAGGTGCCTGACCTCATTGCAGAGGTGGCAGAAGGCAGTTAGGTGTTCGTGTAACTAATGAATCTCAACCCATTCATTGGTAGCACTGAGCAGAGCCCTGGTGTGGTGGCATCTCACATTTCCACAGCACAGTTTGCCAGTGTCTGTCAAGCTGTCTGTGTGCTGTTCACAGCATATGCCACTCCTGTCACAGCTTCCCCCCCCTACTCCCTACAGCACTGAGATACTGCCCTGCCTTTGACATATTCTCAGGATTCAGCCATTTGTTATGTCACCAGCACATCCAGCCTGACTGGCACGGAACATCCCACTCCCTATTGCATCAGCTCCAGGGAACACTTGTCCTGAGGAGTCCTCAATCTTCCCAATGAGATTTTATTAATGTCTAGGAGGATATAATCAGATTTCCAGCACAAGGTCTTGAAGAGCTGGTCCACTGACAGATGGACTGAACCTTCCCTTGTAATGCAGGTATTGGTACCCCAGGTGCAACTCATATTACTCCACGATGAGGTGTTGATAGTATTATCAAAAGCAGCATCAACCTTCTGGGCCTGCTATCCCACTGCTGCACTGAACGAGATGGTGCACAACAGGAGCAAAGTCACGGAAAGCTCTGGGGTGTTCCTCTCCTGGTATGGAAACCACCACAGGAACCTGACAGGGTATAGACTGTGTACTTGCACTTTTAATTCAGAAAGATAAAAAACAAAAGTGGCAGCATCAAATGCCTTTAATTCTCTGATTCAGACTCAGACTCTGATTTTTTGGTTTTTTTTTTCAGATTGTTCCTATCAATTGTTACTCTCATTTGGAGCAGGGATAGAAAAATTACTTTGACCAAGACACTATCTCCAAACTTCTCTTCTTAAATTCAGCCCAAATCTATGCTCTACTTTTTTCTGATTTCATTGTGTAAGTAAGAAACTCCCCAAACACGGGCTTACTTAGACCATGTTGTGTTGTAAACAAGCTCAGTGGAAACCATGAGCTGGGATTGGAGTGTAGGTTTGTGTGGCACTCAAGGGATTTTCCAGTCAATGGATGTTCTTTTCCAAGTCTGGTCAGAATCAAATAGCCCTCCAGGAAAAGAACAAGCTTGGCAATTCCAGGTACACTTCCAGATTGATGATGCTCAGTAGAGTGACTCTCATACGGTTTTCTTCAGTAAATTATGAGGAAGGTTAGAAATCATTTCAGTCTAGTAATCCTCTAAAGGAGTCTACTAAATCTAACCTTTGATTAGTGTCAAGATCTTCAAAATCAGAAGAAACACTACCAGTAGCATGCCACACTGCCCTCCCTGAGCAGTCAGGCCCGGCAGACTCTTGCAGAGCTCCTTGGCTTTAATTTACATATTACTCCATCTAGCGGCTTTAAGGTTCCAGCCTCCAAGAGTTTAAAACTCTGTCCCGGCACCAGCTGGAATTCAAACCTCTGCAGCAGCTTTGCCATCACCACTTTTACCTCCATCTGTTAAGAAGAAAAGCAAACTGTCAGTGACAGCAAATACAGCTTGGACTGCAGCTGCTTGAAGTCAGTCTACTATCTTATACTGCTTAGTCAATAGAGAGATTTAAAAGTTAAATGTTACTCTGTTAATGCAGTCAGTTGAGTTTGGGCAGGAAACCTGTGACTTCTGGATTTGAAGACAACTGACAGGCACTAAGATCAGTCTTTCTGTTTATGTGTTAAACCCATTTGGGAAGTCAGACTGTAAAACTAAAGCACTTTGAACACTGGTGCTTAGATGAACTCACAGCACAGACCCAAAGCACTGGTCCCTGGCTGTCCTGAAATGCTCTGTGCCATGCTCACACACATGAAATTGTTCCTTCTGTCTACATAGCCCCCTCCTCACCTTCTCTGTGCCAGTTCTGGCTTGTATCCTCCTCCAGCTGATGTTTTCCCTGCCTTGATTCTGTCAGTGGCAGCCACGGGATGATCCCCAAGACCCCCTGCACATACCCTGTGCGCTTGACTTTGGCTGGCAAAGGGATGTTGACTGTGATTCCCATTAAGGGGTTTGGATTCAAGCAGGCTGACCCGGGACAGTCTGGAGGGAGGGCAGCCTGCTGGTCCTCCCTGCAGATACCTTGGCTGCATGGATGTCTGCTCTTGTGACAGCATTTGAGAGACATGCCTGTCATGGGCATGGGGGGATATCTTCCGTCTGAGGAGGAGAGGGTCAGTGCACAGGGCCTCAGTGTGGCCTCTGGTGCCCACCACCACCCATGGTCAGCACACCCTGAGCTGGCCCAGTGCTTGCTAACCAAGTGTTGTTCCAGGCCTCTACTCACCTGTGCAAACACCTGCCCGATGCAGGATCGGGGTCCCAGAGAGAATGGAAAATAGCAGTAATATGGTCTGCAAAGAAAAATGTTCAATATTGTCACTCTGACATCTTAGTTGTAAAGAAACGTGCAAATATTTCATCACAGCAGCAAGGAAATGGTCTGAATATCCCCTTGCCTATCAGACTTGTTAAAGCAGTCTCCAAATTAACTCTTTTTTGCTTCAGAGCAGCAGTACAGCTCAGCAGCACGTTTCCTTGTCATCTCTCCTTGCTGTATGGCTCAGCTGCCAGAGCTGTTTTGATGCATGCCAGTCTTATTTCAAAGCTGAATGTCAAGCACACTCTAAATGCTCTTCAGCCTGTCATGAGGATGTCACAATCCACCCAATTATTGCTCCTTTGGGCAGCTCTGAGCCATGTTAGCAAGGGAGTGTTTGGTTTAGGAGACCAAACTAACTCTAAGCTGAAGGAAAACTCCTGAGTCATGAAGTAGCTGGTGCTGATCTCTGCATATGTTTAGTCACTCACTGGTCTCTTCTACTGCACTCCTGACCACTGACTAGACTTAGGCTGCCTGCCCACGTGGCTAAACAGCATCTTCTCTCCCTCAGCCCCTTCTCCCCTCTCTAATATGGAGACATTCCAAGCACCCTGGGACCAGGACTGTCACACATTAAACACTTGCACTGTACTAAGGCAAATACTCAGCCTGGTTTGGGCCCAAAGCTTTGACCTCAATATAAACATTTAATAACAATAATATTGGTCTTTTTTTTTGTAAGGTAACATGTGGTCTAAAGAATTCTTGAACAAAAGCTGTGCATTACTGTTCTCTATTTACATATGGATGATTTAGTGTTACTCATACTGGAATGGAAAAATAGTTTTATGCTACTTTTCCTTCCCTTGAAATCTCTTCCTGTAATGGTTTCTTAATACATATTTAATAACAAGAGAGTAAAAAGAAACTCACTTAGGTGCATCTTTGCTGAATCGATCTGGATCAAAAGTAAGTGGATCCTTGAAAAACTTTTCCATCCTTCCCATTATGTAAGTGTTGAGCTGGCAAGAAAGAGTTTATTTTTGTTAGTCAGGAGCAACACATTAAAAATGCCTCTTGGCTCTCAGAGGTATAAAACCATAAATGCCTTCCACTCCCCAGTCCCAACTGCGAGTCTTAATTCACACCCCAGTTTTGGTCAAAATTTTAGAGAAGCCAGTTCAAATATGCCCAGGGAAGATTTTGGCCCTCTCACCCACAGGCCTGCTACATTTGGATTAACTGGGGCAGCTAAGAGCTGCTGATGGCAGATGGGACTCACAAAGACCGTGGTGTTGGCAGGAATTCTGATGCCATTGATGACGAGCTCCTTCTCCAGCCTGCGGAGCGTCCCCGAGACGGGCGGGTACAGCCGTAGTGACTCCTTAAAAACCTGTGCCAACAAAGAGCACGAGAGATCAGTTAGTTCATACACTGTAGGAAGCAGAAATAAAATTAATTACCTCCCTATGGCCTTTCACTTTAGCTAAATGTGAGATTTTGACTTTTGAAACGGATGCTGGTCTATCTGTCTTGGATTCCTGTGGGCAAAATATGGCTAAGTCAGCTCCTTCAGGTCTGGTTCTTTCTTGCAGCTGGTAGAATACAGAGAAAAAGACACAAAACTCAGAAGAGATGCTGGGACAGATCTAACACCTCAAGTCAGATGAACAACTAAGCAAAAAAGTATTAGGAAGCAAACTCAAAGGGAATACCTAAGAGTGAAGTCTCCTGCCCCTGATGAGCTGTTCTGGGCACTGGCTGCCATGAGGGTGAGTCATTGCTCCCACCTCCTTCCCATTCTCAGCTCCTGCCTTTGTCCTGCTTCTGCTGCTTGAGGAGCTGAGCCAGGTCACAGCCCCAAAAAGACAAAAAACAACCTGGCAAAGGAAAATGAATAGGGAATGTTGAGAAAAAAAATGGAACAAGACCATTTCTTTTGGTGTCAGTGAGCTGTAAGAATGGCTTATTCCATCAAAGTGAAACCTAATTAACAGTGCACATGAGCATCGCACTGAAAATGCAATTAACAGTGTGCATGCACAAGTGGACTAATGAAAAAGAAACCTGGACAAAAGGATTCAGAGTTGCCTGAACAACAGGAGAGGAGTCCCATAGTCTCTGATACTCCAGTGATGGACTGGCTCTGACCAAGGGTGACTGATTTTGGTTGTACAGATCCAAGCTTGCGCTGCTAAATAAATGGTCTGCTTTGAGAACCTCTCATGTGATCTGTCTTAAAACTGAAAGGCTTAGATACCTCATCCTAATTGGAGTGGTATAATTGTGATGGTGTTTGGAAAAGCCTAAGGAAGCCTGCTGATTTCTGTAATCACATGGAGTTGCCTTTTCCTTATGAGAAATAGACCTATGAAATCTATCTGCTATCAAAGCAAGTAATTTGTGGGATGGGATATGCCAAATGGTAAAACACTGTTGCTCACCTCAGCAGGGCAGTTTAAAACAAAAAGGATCATGGCAGTCTACTAAAATCACAGGGAAATTTATGCAGAACAGCTGCCAGGACTGTGATTCAAGCTCTCCTGAGGGCTACTGGTGTCCCTCATCTTGTAAAAAAAGGAAATGCAACACAAACACTGGCTGATAGCCAACTCTGGCTTTGCAGTTCATTACCAACCAGCATTTCTATATACAAGACCTCTTTTAGGACCAAACTCTTTCCGCCACCACCCCTGAATGACTGAAGAGGGTTTCAAGACTGAATAATGAAAAATTGACTTTAGAAAACTCAGCCATTATTTTTTGCTATCCTCAAATCCCACTTTATTGCATATGGTGAGATCATACCTGGAAATGCTTTAACAATAATCAAACAAAAAGAGAGCAGTGAATTAGGAAAGTGTGTGGGATTCACACACAGGCTGGCCTAAAAGTTGCACACCTTTCTTAAAGTTACAGCCATTGTTTTGCCTTAAACAGATCGGGATTGTGAAACTCTGCTCTAGCTCCCAGACTGGTAATAATTAAGGAAAGCAGTGAAGGAATCTGTAAATTTGAGGAGCACCTTTCCCAATATGGCTGGGCTGCTGCAAATGTGTCAGGCTACCTGCATGCTGACTCTCTGGGGACAAACACTATCAGGATAAAAGATTAGCAAAGTTTTTAAAATTTTAAAGGTGTGAGGCTCCTCGATGACATGTCAGAGGCGCTACCAAACAGCTCTGCCTGGTATCTTACCTCACTCCTACAGTACCTGTGATAAGTAGGTGAGCTTGCCAAGATCCTCATAGTCAACATCTCTCTTGGCACCAAGAACCTCATCCACTTCAGCCTGAGCCCTGCAGTTCAATTAAAACTTGTTAGCTGCAGATGCCTGTTTCTTGCTAAGCAAGTTGACAAATTACATTAGTTTACTTTCTAGACACTGAGTTGGACTTAAATATCCATCCTCAGGCAAAATGCCAACCAACTCCCATCCAGGCTTCCTGAACTTGTACCTCATATCAGGATGAGGCAATGTACATACAGGGCAGATGAATCAGATGGGATTTGGGACCTGTATGTATAAAGGCTTTGAAAAAAAATCACCTGGGTGAAACTGAAATAATCCATCTTAAGGTTTTCTTTTTACACATTTTGGATATATTGGTCCTAGGAAACTGTTTATTTTGGAAGGGAGGCTAGAATTTCTTGGGAACTGATCCTATATTTTTAATAGCCCTTACAATTAACTTCACCTTGAAATTAGCATCAAGCTGAGTCTAAAAATTGGAGCACACATACCTTTCCAGTATTTCAGGATGCTGACCCAGTGCCATTACTGTAAATGTCATCTGATTAGCACTGGTTTCATGACCTAATGATAACAAAAACCAGTTTAAAAGTTAGCATGAAATAATAACACAATACCAAGATGGTCTACTAGGGTGATTGTGAATGAGAAGCTTTAAACATCAAACCCCAAATGTTTTATTTCAAATATGCTAGAAAATAAAAGAAATAATAAAAGGTATCAAAGTCTATGTAAAGAGCTTTCAACAATGACACAAAAAGGACATAGCTGGCAAAGATATGACCCATCTTGCCCAAGCCAAAGCTGCAGTGGTTGCATGCAGCACCTACTGGTCATGAGCTCCCTAACAGGAGGGCCAGTGAAGTCCAGGATTCACCTTGTCATATTATGGGACGTACAGTTCTGCCAAGAAGGAAGGATTTACTGGCTTTGAGGGAAAACAGAGCTTCTTATCATCTTTCTTTGAAAGGTCTCCTTTATGTGTTAGGATGACCCTGCCTGAGCAGGGAGGTTGGACCAGAAGACCCTTCCAACCTTACCCCACTTTGTGACTCTCAGATGTGGACACTTTCCCCTCTTTTTCATGGATAGACATACGTACTATGTTAAAGCATTACAGAAAACAGACTTCTGCAAAGATGTTTGCTGCAATAACATCTTTCTTGCCAAAGAACAGCATTTTGACCTCACCTTCTTGTGAGCCTAAATCCTCTTGATCTGCAAAGTGTTGTTTATCTCACATAATTACTTAGCCCATACATTTTCTGATTTGCTTGACAGTGCCTTCTCCTACTAAGGCAAGAATGGCATTTAATGATGTGGGTGAGGTGATGCAAAGACACACTGAATATGTAAAAGATATTTTTGGTGGGGTTTAGTGGGATCTGGGTGGAAGGGCCAGAACCCCATAAGGAACAGCTTTGCTCCCCAGTGGGCAGTGGAAAGACAGAGGCTGGAAAACAGAGTGGGAAGCCAGTGGTTGGAAAACACCAGACTGACATTATCTGCTGCATTGATACCACTGAAAGAGGATAATATATTATTTGTCTGTGAGAAAATTAAGAGTTCTCTTCAGACCTCACCCAGCTGGTCCTATACCAGTGTAATACTGCTGTCTTCCAACCAAGAGACTCCTGGTTGCAGCAGCATCACATGGAGTCATGATGTAAATCCTGATGTTAATTAAGGTTAACAAGGATGTTAATCGTGACCTGGTAGATAGCTCAAGAATGAGTACAGCTTCCCACATGACATATCCAAACATTAAAATAGCTACCAACCTGCAACAAAGAAAGTGATAAAGTTATCCAGAATGTTTTCATCATCTCTAGTCTCCTCCAGAGCTGTCAAGATAAAAAAAATAATTGGGATTAGAAAATGCCCCCGTGCCCCAGCTGGACCAGCCAGAATGCTCTGCCTTGTTTGGCACATATTGGCTGAAGTGGCATCGAGGGATGATGCTGAGTGAGCATTTCAGTGGTGACCTGTGACCAATATTTGACCCAACACAAAGAAACAGGGAATTTTCAAAGCAACTCTCACTATCTTCAGTGTGAAAACAACTTTAAAGGAAGATCCAAGTTCAGATTCCCAAAACAATCCTCCCTGAATCTCACAGCAAAACATACCACAGAGAAATTCACTCAAACAGCAAGGTGTCTCTTACCATCTCCTTTCAGTATCTGTGTAAGAATATCCGTTGTGGCTTCTTTCCCATTCTGGATAGCTTCTCTCCTCCGGTCAATGCACTCCTTCCCCACACGTCTCAACAGCCTCACACTCTCCCTGGCCTCCTTTATCAGCTTCTGATTCCCTGGCATGAACTGAATACAGAATTTCTTTTGTCATTTCATTCCTTTTGCTGCTAAGAAATAATTTCAGTGTTATTTTACAAATCAGCACCTTGTTTTCCACTAAATGACACTTGTCACAAAAACATTTGCTCTCCATGCAACAAACTGAATACTCGCAGGATGAAGGGTTTGGGCTGAAATAAGAAATATTTCAATCTGTGCATGCTGAAGTCATGTCTCATCAGAGCTGATGTTTTGGGCACTGTGAGCAAAATTCATCACCTCTCCATGGAAAGAAACTGCAGCATGCAATGCAGAATCTCACCCCTGGTCTCAAAAAGAAAAACAGGAGCTCTAAAAGCCTGAACTACAGCTTTCATGAGACACTGAAATAATTCTCTACTTAAATATTTCATATTACATCCATCATTTCCTAGTAGATGGATTTGGGTTGAAACTGTAATTTTTTCACAGCAAGAATGCTCAAATTTCTCCCACCCTGAGTGAAGGCTGCCATCCTTCTTGGACAAATGGCAAAAATCTCAATTTTTAATGGGTATGAGAGCATAAAACCATATCAGAAGGACACACAGGCAGGGGAGAACAAAAGAAAAAAAAAAGGATTAAATATTAATGTTAATTTCAGGAGTTTTTTAAAGCACTAATGAATTTTATCTTGATGCACATTGGAGGGAAAGATCTACAGATGACTGTTTCCCCGACATATATGGACCTTGCCCAGCTCCATGAACTCATGCAGGAGCAGCTGAATGTGAGGAGAGAGGACTGAAGAGAGGAGAGTACAGACCCTTACGAAGGGGTTGCGTTCCTTGTTCAGTCCCTCCATAATCTTAGTCACAGCATTGGGTAAAGGCGTCTGGTCATCACTCAGTGCATTTAATTCCAAGCCAAAGGCCACCTGAGAAGCAGGAGAGAAAAAGGCAACTTGCTGGGATGGGGGTGAAAGAGCAGGATAACTTTACAGCACCACCTTTTCCCCTAAAAATATCTCTGGCTAGATCCTACCTTGCAAGAGGCTGTGAGGGGACTGCAATATCAACATTATGTTTTCTCCTTATTTGGGCAGATTAATAATTTACTTCTACTCTCCATTCCTCCCAAACTGGTTTGCATAGAAAGGGAAAAGGCAGTGTAAGGCAGACTTCATGCTGACATGCAATGGCAATAATACAACCTCCAACCATGAAAGAGCCCTGGTGTGTCCCTTTTGGCATGGAGGGGAGGGAGGCATGAGGCTGAAAATGAACTTTGCAAAGGGTCCCCATCATGGAGGCCACACGCAGACTATGCAGACCCTTCCCTAACTGCCCTTTCCCATGACTCAGCCTGAATGGAAGTGGCACAATTAGTCCTGCAGGTCTTCTGGAACTGCTGGGTAAAGGTTTTTCTCCCTGCCTCCAGCTCCTGATCCCATCCTGCCGCTGGCAGGCATTACTTCCATCTCTTCCTGCCAGTTGCAGAGGAAACAAGAAAGTGACAGCTGGTACCTTTCCAATGATATCCATAGTCACCCGGTTCATCATCGACAGCATGCTAAACTCTGTTTTTCCATCTGCCTTTTCCTCTAGCTTCTCCATCAGCTCCTCTGCTTTTTCATTAAAAGTTTCCATCAGACCAATCAGGTAGCTGAACAATCAATAAAGATGAGTAATGGGGGCTCTGAAGAGGACATCATAACCTTTGTTCTTTTTTTCAGACAAAATAACCTTTGTTATTTTCCATAGGAAATTGTAAAGTTTTTTTCAAAATTATAATTAATTTGCCTTAATACATTAAAAAGCAAACATATGGAATGAGCTACATTCTTCCTACAGTTCTGCCTTGCCATGTAATTAACATCTGTCATGGCAAAGGGTGGTGACCTGTGCCCATCACGGCATATGGACTTTATCTTTGGACCCTACATACAACGCATCAAGGCACACAAGGAAACCAGACCAACCCTCTGCCTTATCTTTTCCAATGGGATAAGACAGCCATAACCACGCTCCAGGATACACAACCTTCGGACCTTTCTGCCATTACTGAGTTCACAGGGGTGTCACTGCTCCATGGGAAGTCTGGTCAAATTATACTTAGCATGGGAATGGAGTGCTGGATTCTAAGTTAAATATGACTTTGGCACTGAATGTTGGGGTCTTTTTCATCCAAATATCAAACAATGGCAGGGAGAAGCATGACAATACAGTAAAAGTAACAGCTGGATCATCCCAGAAATATTTGCCTTACCTTCGGCTGAAAGCCGGATCCATTATCCTCCGCTGCTTGCGCCAATGCTCATGGTTGCAAACAGTTACCAAGCCATTCCCTAGAAACCTGGCACACAGGAGAACAAGAGAAGGAACAGTTTTATGCTAGGGAGCCTGCTGTACTCTGTGTAGTCACAGATATAAGTTTTTCACATCTATCTTCTGTTATTTTTCCCATGTGTAGGGAGCACCTTTGAGTATGCAACCATTGCATCACTGTGGACAACAACCAAACTATAGACATTTTTGCCAGGTACGTGTGGACTGCTGAGTCCCATAAGATGCTGGTTCATTACAGCTGTTATGCAAATAATTAATATAATAACTGGATTTTTATATTTTTAAAAGCTTCAGACTTACAAAGTAAAATTCCCTGGTTTTGGAATTGAATTTTGAAGTTGCAAACTGCCATGCCTTATAGAGTGCTCTAAAATCAGTGCTCTAAAATCTGAGAAGTTTGATGATGGTCTTGAGCAGACTGCTGGGAGACTTAGTGAACATCCCCGGGGGAAAAAAGATATGTGATCAAGGTAAAAGAAAATCCAACATATCTTCCTCCCTGACTGGGAAGACGTTTGACTTGACATATAGTTTAATAGGCACATGCTGCTTACATGCGTCTGGAATTAGAAAATAATCCCCACACTAAGGTAAATGCTCTGAGTCAAAATGTCCTGCCTGTGACATTATTAATCTTGCACTTATTTTCAGACCACAGTGGCTTCAGATGGGTTTTGCCTACCTCTCACCAAATAGGCTGAAGAGAGTACCATACACCATTGGATCCTTTGGGTGCTGTGGTGACATCAAGAACTCCTGAAATCAAACCTCAAGTCAGTAAATACTGAGTGCAATCTGTTTCCCAGACAAAACACAAAATTTCACTCACACATATTTACACTCTTCTTCTGCAGCAACAGTCTCAAGAGTAGATGAATTATCTGGTGTGCCCTGATTCCCCAGTTCCTTGCTTGCTTTGCGTGCCTCTAAGCACTTTTTTGCCCAATGTCCTGAAATCTCACTCTGTTGTAATTGCAAAGATTTAGAGAGAGAAACTTGGTCTCTTGTGCCCCATTCATTTCAGATATTAAGCTCTGACAGAGAGCCTGCTTTTCACAAATGGAAAATGTTTGCTATATGTGCTGTTTAAATAAAAGTAACAAAATAAATTAACTGATCAAGGAAAAGATAAATCAGGACAGCCTGGAGAGCAACGCACCTCATCCTCCTAAACCAGCCAGAGCCAAACACAGATGCTCTGTGCTGTTCTGATCATCAGGCATCAGCTCTCCCATTATGGAGGGATGGGCTGATCCTCACTATTGATTTGGCTTTATTTTTCAGTACCTTCACTCCTTCAGGACTCACAATCAATACTGAGATTCTGTGAAAGGCATTCACTCGTACAACAGGTCCATATTTCTCTGCCCTGTAAGAAGAGAAAATTTTAAAAAACAGAACTATGGCACAAACTACCAACATGTAACAGCTCAGACCTAATAACCTCGAAGGACCAGAGTGGGAGCTACTGCAGTCCCCAGCCAATGATGTAATTAAGAGAATCACAGGACAGAATAATCAAGGTTGGAAGAGACCTTCAAGATCATCTGATCCAACCATCAACCCATCATCACCATAACCACCCCTAAACCATATCCCCAAGTGCCACACCCAAACATCTCTTGAACATTTCCACAAAGTTACTCCACCATCATCCTTATTCCAATGACTAACCATTCTTTCAGTGAAAAAGTTTTTTCTAATATCTAATCTGATCTGAAAGATCAATGCTCTCTCTTTGGCTCCTTTGCCAGCCTTCTCAATGATCCTAATTATGTAATTCTGTAAGGGTCTTTGGGCCTTGATTTGTCCATATATACCACAGGACTACCCTGTTCAATGTCATTGATGTGCCTCAACTTACCACTGCAGAAAGAGATCTGGCGTAAACTCCCGATTCCTCACCATTCTCCATATGATTGGCAGATGTCCAAATAAAAAGCTGCAGAATATGAAAGTTAAGAGTGTCATGAGGATGCCAACAAAGGGTTTTGTATGGATTGCAATCCTTGTTGATCAGTGAGTGTTGCGCATGTTTTCTTCGTAAGGGAAGACGAAAATAACTCTGAGCTGTGCCAATGCCCAGTCCTCACCAAGCTGGTAAGCTGGGGACCAAAGACAGGCTGGTGCTTGCATGCAGCCAGGAAGACCAGCCCAGAGGTGAAGGACAAGGTCTTTTTCATATGCTGTATTATAGGAGATGTTTGGGTCTGGATGGGAGCCCCCACGAATTGCCTTGCTCTTTGCCTGACTGACTGAATCTTGACTGAAGCTATCACATTGCTGTACACGAAAGAGGCATTTGCATTAAATACTCTTTCGTACATGCTCATCCCTGGTAAGTGTAACTTCATTTCTGTCAATGGATTTCTGTTAAGGGAAATTAGGAACCATTTCCTTCTGTCCAAAACTGCATCATTTCAAATACTGAGGAGGTTAATTACTGACTAATATGGAAATTGAAGAAATTATTAAAAAATGTTAACTCTTCAAATACAATAACTGCATTAAAAATGTAGAGATCAATTCCTTCCTTCAACTGTGAGTAGTGAATTCCAATTGGCTTTGCATAAATCTGAGGGAAGATTTGACCAAGCTCCTCTCTAAATGAAGCAAGCTGCACTCAAGGTCTGTTTTCCATCTGGGAGACAGCCATGCTATCATCCTTTTCAGTATAAATAAGCTATGGGGAAAAACAGGCTCTTATTTTATTACTGTTGGAACTGGGAGGACGCTTAAAATAACAAGAACTCAAAAAAGTTACTCAACATCTACAGAAACTTTTAATCCTCCACTTGTTTGACTCCTCCTTTGTAACTGTATTCCAAAAAGATGCGAAAGCCCCAAATATAACACAACTCCTTTGTTAGCTCTGGAAACTGCATTACAGAAAACGAGGTCCCACTCATGGCTCCTCTGGTGTGCCATCACTCTACAGTGTTAGTTCACACCTCAAAATGAACCTAAGGACGAGCAGATCTAGGTATGACAAGAACATCCTCTCTCTAGTCTTGGTATCTGACCCTGATTACACAAGTAGGGTGAAGCCTGGAGGTGGGCAGGAGAGAGTGGAGTCCCTGTAAGGCTGTGTATGAGTGCTGGTGTCTTCCTGTGGCATGTTATGGAGGGCATGTGCACCCACAGGTGGGGTTAAGTGGGGGGGGAAGCTCACACACTGCTGCAGGAACCATGACTCCTTGTGACAGTGCTGCCACTGCCTTGCTGGCAGCTTTCTCACTGCCCCTTATCGCTTATGACATTTTTATTTATTTTTGGCAGAAACTAAACACCTGGCTTATGAAGTAGAGCACGGAAGGTGCCTGGTGGAGTTAGTGTCAATGTGCCTCCTGGAGCAGCGTGGGACGGCTGGCGGCGCTGGTCCCGCCTGCGGTGGCTGACGCTGCTGTCAGGTCCCTCCTCAGGGTCATGAGCAAACGCACAGCTCGGCTGGGCGACTCTAAACCGCTCCTTGGTGCCGCTGCGACCACCCAGGAGATGTAGGTCAGGACATGCAGGCCCGGCCAGGCCGCCCGTGCGCTCCTCAGCGCTGCCGGGCCGTGCCAGCGCTCCCCGGGAAGCGGGCACACACGAACGCCGTGTCCGGCCTGCCGTGACCCTCAGCCCCTGCCCGCACCCGCCGGGCCCGGCCCGGCCCACGGACACCGGCTGGAGGGGTTATTCCCCGCTCTGACAGCTTCAGCCTGTCAGGGAGCGCTCTGCGGAGACACCGAGCCTGCCCGCCGCCTCCGAGCCTGCGCGGCCAGCCCCTTACCTCTCCCGCGGGGGGCCCGGGATGTAGTCGTACTTGGCGTGGATGTACTGCACGTAGCAGCAGTACAGGACGAAGGCCAGCAGGGACAGGGCCAGCAGGAGCCCCCCCGCCGCCCACAGCACCTCCATCCCCGCCGGCTCCCAGCGCCTTCCCCCGCAGCGGGCGGGCAAAGGGCGGCCAGGGCGGGCCGGGAGAAGGCCCGGCTGCGGGCGGGGACGGGCCCGCTTAAAGAGCCCGGAGGGGCGGCCCGCACTGGGAGCGCTGTGCTGCTTGAACACACCGCATGGGAAGCGCCGAGGAGTGTGAGTATGGTCCAGAGGGGGACACGAAGATGCTCACAGGACTGGAGCACTTTTCCCATGCAGACAGGCTGAGACACTCAGAGCTGTTCAGCCCGGAGAATAAGGCGGCTCCCGGGAGACCTTATTGGAGAGGCTGCAAGAGAGCTGGAGAGAGACTTGTTACAAGGGCATGTAGTGATATGACAAGGGGGAGTGGCTTTGAACTTAAAGAGCGTAGATCTAGATTAGGTATTAGGAGTAAATTCTTTACTATAAGGATAGTGAGGCACTGGAACGAGTTGCCCAGAAGAGTTGTGGATGCCCTGTCCCTGGAAGTGTTCAAGACCAGGTCTTGGACAACCTAGCAACCTGGTCTAGTGGAAGGTGTGTCCCTGACCATGGCAGGGGATGAAGGCGGAACTAGATGATGTTTATGGTCTCTTCCAACCCAAACCATTCTATGATTCTATGACAGATACATATATGTATGTATATATATGTGTGTGTGTGTATGCATATATGCTTTCCTGAGTGGAGATGATGCTTTGCACAAGTGTGTGAGGAGGTCAGGAAGGATGCTGCACCTTCCTATGTTTGTTTACAAAAGTGTTTTTCTCTGAAGGCTCCTAGACAAACCAACCGTCCCAGGACAAGAAAGTTAGAGGCTTTTTGTTCACTTTTAACTGTTTAAATTAGAAGAGACAAAGGAAATGTACCGATGATGCCTGTAGGAATCAGTAGGTGAAGGTTTTTAGAGCAGTCTGTTTTGGGTGCACAATGTGCTTGTTCCTTATCCAAACGCAGGAGTGAGAGCTGATACTGTTTTATTCAAAACAAGCAATCTAATACTCACTTACACAAATTGCATAAGGATTGCAGGACACAAGAGATCAAGCTATGAAATGGTGGAAATTCATTTCTGATGACTGAAAAATAATGCATGGGGGAAGACAAAATATATGTATACATATCCATATACATGCAAACCAGTTATATATATTTAGTGATGGTACTTATTCAGGAATTTCACCTTAATGCTCAGTACAGATCAAAGAAGCAAGCAGAGTATTGACACTGATTGGAAATAGAAGAGTGAGTGAAAGAAGATGCCTGAATGTACTGGTAGAGACCTGGATAAACCTGGGGCACACCCACCGTGTGGGAATACCCCATGCACTCTTCCTACCAGCTCAGCAGAGGTGTACAGACAGAACAGGTTAAGCCTCAAACTGGAAAAAGGATGAGTGAGGGAGGTTATGACGGGTGTCAGGAAAACCACCAGTGGTTTGGAGATAAATAGGGACAAACTGAGTCATTACTTTGCTTAATTCGAGAACAAGGAGGTACCCATTGAAATGATCCAGCAGCAGGTGTAAAAGAGGAATACATTTTTCACAACAAATTATTGAATGGGGGAAGTCATGGCAACAAGCTGTTGTGGGAGCTAAGTAAGTAAGTTGGCTCACAAGGGGCCAGGGAAAGTGATGGAGGATGGCACCAGGAACCATCACTGGCCTCAGCAGGACTTCTGCACTCTGAGGATTTCTGACGGGAACAGCAAGACCCCAAATTGCTCAAGAAAACCGAGAAGCTATACAAACCATCTACTGCATCCTCCTTTCTTCCCATCCTGCCCTTAGTCCAGCAGCTTTGCAATCACTGCAACAACCTCCATAGTCTCCTATAAACCCTCCCTTTCTTCCTTCTCAGAGCCTTGCTAGGCCACTCCACCAATGCTGCAGCAGGTTGTGCCCACTCCATCCCTTTGAAGGTTGCTCATCTTGTGTACAGGCTGGCTGACACTCATCTCCACCATTTCCACAGCCCTGACAGCAGGAGGAGAAGCAGAAGCAGGATCCCTGCAGCCCCACTATGCCCAAAGGAAAACAAGCACAGCACCTGCCAATCAGACTTTCACAGGACAGCTCCAGTATACACTCCTTTCCCTGCTCAAGCTTTGCTCAACCATCTGGAGGTAGCATACCAATCTACCTGGAATTTTATCATGCATATTTTTCACATCTGGGTTTCTGCCTTGTTTGGCAGCACCACAGGAGACGCTGCAGGACTTTTCATCCCGTTTCCAATGGAGTGTATCCCTGGACTCCTCCCTCAGCAGCTCCCATATGGCCATGCCTCTCTGTAGAAGAAGGGAGATGATGTAACTCATGGCACTCCCTATTTTTATCCATCCAATGCATCAATCATCTCCCAGGCACCTCCAAGAGTCAGCTCACATCAGTTTTCAAGTGGAAACTGTGCTAGAAGACAACAATCTACAGGTTTCCTTGGTTATCTTATTTGGCTTTCTGTTACATCCAGTGTTAACACTGATTTTTCTTGAACTGGTAATACCTTCTTTAGCTCAAAATAATTGCCTTACAACCATTAACTATTTTCCTCTCTGTTTAGAGTACATATTCTCAAAGACCATCTCTATTAGCTAACTATTGTTTTCATTTATCTTAATTGAAACTATTTTTTTTTTCCTGTTAAGGCTGTGGTTTTAAAACTGCTTGTTTTCAGACAAAAAGCTACCATTCCTTTCCACAGGTCAGAGAGTGCATATGATGATATCATGGTATGAGTATCCATCACTGGGAAAGACACAGCTGATTGCAAGGATAGCATCACCCAGAGAAAGTTTAAAAACTAAAGCTAGCTGATGTGTAAAAACTAAAACTAGCTGATGAAACCATGTTTTTAAAGATATTCAATGAACTTCCTGATGAAACACTGATTTTCTGAGTTTCATCAATATTTTTTCAGCATACTTCAAGAACAGATCATAACTATCTGTAAATTGTTCTTTCATTTGGAAACAGTCTCAGAGTAATTCCTGTGAAAAATTCCTGCTTGTACCTTGTTTGTGAGCAGCTAACAGGGAGGTGATAAAACATTTGGTTATTTATACATTTTGATGGGAAAATAGAGGCTATGTGATACAGTTCTAATCCCTGAGTAAATCAGGTAAGGTCTCCAAATTAGGCTTCTCAGGCAAATATAATTATCAGCTGATAACTCCCCTAAGTATTCAGCCTGGGTACACTGCAGAAATTATCTTATTCTTTGTGCTTTAAAGATGACGTTCAATAAAAACTTTTGTTTGTGTTCCAACAAACTTAAATGCAGCCCTTTGTTTGTATTCTGACGTGTTTCTATACCCTCGAGTGAAGGACATGATCCCAAGACGAACACTCCTGTGTTTATGATCTGCCCGGGAGCCACACGCTGCGCTGGGAGGAAGGAGCAAGGCTGGGCTGGGCTGGGCTGGGCTGGGCTGGGTTTCCCGGCGTCTCAACCTGCTGCTGCTGGGGACTGAAGTGCCACCGCGTGGACATGGTGCCAACCTGCACATCCCCGCAAACGCGAGAAGCGGGAGAGATCTGGGAGCCGATCGAAACAGCAGGGAACTGGGAACTCTTAAAAGGGGAAGTTCCAAGGTGAATTTGAAAAGCTGGTGAGACATAGGGCTGGTCGGAACACCTGCTGTCTCTTGCTTGGCTTTGCATGGCTATCTAGGTTTGAAAACATTCTGTTCTCTCTCTGAAGGTGCAGCACTGTTTAAGTTGTGAGTACAGCAGGGAGAAGGCAGAGCATAGGCAGCTCTTGTGCTGGGAAAGGCCTTCAGCAGCACACGAATAGCTGGAGGGCTGGGCGTCCTGGTCACTCAGAATTTACCACGGCAGATGTGGACAGGAAAACTCTCATAACAAGTTAATAATCATAAATGAGCTGATCTAAAACCAGACCTCTAGCCACAGATTATGCTGGATATAGGAGTCAAAACAAAATCTGCAGTGGGTTAGATGTTACTTACCCAGCATTGCCAAATACAGATTTTGCAGTGATTTTCACCCTGAGTCAGTTGTCCCCCAGCCCTTTCATACTGAGGTCCTGATCATTCTCAGTTAATAAAATTTTCTAGCATGGAGTGGAAAAGTAAATGGCAAGATGTTAGCAACAACAGAAACAGTCTAAGGATTTAGTGATTGCCAACACCTAATGCCCCTGAGGAACAAACTACTTGATGTGATACTTCTACAACTGACTGAACACTACACACTTTTTTATTAAAAATAGCATCCCTATTTGGCACATTATTGTAAAGGAATGATTGCCATTTCCATCATAGCTGCTTTTCTGACAAGACAGAAACATTGTTCAAGGCAGCTCTCTGTATCTGCACCTGTGCCCCAGACATGAGAACCTTGGGAAAGTCATGTACAAGGCAGCAAGGTATGAACACACATCAAATGGGTTCCATGTTTTATTGGTTTAGAGAGGAAAAAAATGATGCTTTCTTAAAGCTTAAATTTGGAATACAGTTAGTAGTTATCAAAAGATGCTTACGTCTCTTTTCATATAGAAAAATGTGTGTTTATGTCTGAAAGTATCTAAGGGGGCCAATGCATCTCACATGCTGACCTTTAGAGAGGACTACTGGCATGTTTCTGAGCGGAAAGCAGACTTGGATATTGATAGTTTGTGACTGTTTTTCTCCTCTCTGCTTCTGAATTTCTATGCTGACCACACCCAAACAGTGACAGGCTGAGCTCTCCTACAGAGGGACAGATTTGTGCTGGGGACTGTCCCCCCACCCCCACCACAGCCATATCAATGCTAACTGGTGAAAGAGGCAGACTGAGCTGGGCACAGCCCTGAGAGTGTTTTGCTGGGTTTGGAACCTGGGGCAGGGCAGGTGTTCAAGAGCTGCTGTTCTCCCTTGGCCATCATAAAGCCCAACACAAAGGTCTAACTGAGAGGCTGATACAGATAAAGGCAAGACAAACATGATGGCAGCATGTGAAGCTGGGGCCCCTGGCTCATCTTTGCACCCTGTGCCAGTGTCACTCACTGAGCTTTCCAAACTTGAGTCATGTCTTCAGTACAATTTGATTACAGACCTCTGTGCTTATTAATGTGCCTCATGCTGTTCATACCCTGCAGCCTGACCTGGGCAGAGCCAGAATTCCCCTGACATGGAGGATATCCTCATGGCATTCTCTAGCCAGGGCTCAGCTCCTAGGAGGGTTTTGCCAGCATTTGACTGAGAACTCCTGGTACAACACCCTACCTATTTCACTATCCCTCCACTGCCTGGGCAGCAAGCTCTAAAGATTATTCCTAGATATGCTGGAATGTGGTAAATTGAAATGAAGATAATGTCTATACTGCAGACTGCAACACAATGTGGCAGTGCTCAGGCTGGATGCTGGGCACCACAATGACATAAGTGAAAAATCCTGAGCTCTGGGCAGAGCTACTCTGCCTTGGAGATAAAGACATGGAAAGGCTGGGTTTATACTGTTCCCTTAGAGGTATGCTGGGTCCTGTATATGATGCAACTGTGCCAACTTAAGGAAAGAGATGTAAGGAGAAATGCAGGTGCTCCAGTCTCAGTCACCGAGTTGAATCAGGAGACAAGGCAATAAACCACATTGCTACTAGACAAAAGTTTGGGGCTGCCACATAGTACATGAGGAAGTCTGGTTGCACTGAGGGCTATTTTAAGATTTATCCTGAATTGGCATCCAGGAAGTATACTGTCATGTGCAAGTGTAGCAGCAGACCTTATTAGTTTATCTAATGTTTAATTGGGGTGACAATCTTGCTATATAAAAATTATATCAATAAGAATCCTATTAAACAACAGGTGAGATAGCAGGTATTTAAATGCATGTGTGTGCTTTAAATAGTACATGCTCATAATTTAAATACCAGTAAACCAGACCAGGATTTAGAGCAGATATATTTTAAGCTTGGAAGGGACCATGATGGTCAGAAATACCTTCCCAGCATCATAGCAGCATTCTGAGCTGGCAGGCACAGACCTGCACACACAGCCACGTGTGCTGAGCTGGCTGGATCCCATTTGAACACCTCCCCCACTCAGTGTAGGCTGGGAGAAAAGATAAGAGGGAAAAAACCCCTGTACTTACAAGTCTTGTCTCTTTCTCTGCTGATAAATATTTCCCTGTGGAGCTGGCAGCACCCACGTAGCAGCATCAGCAAACACCTCACCAGCAAACACGGGGTGTGCAGAGCTCTGTGCCAGCACAGGCAGACACAGCTCACTCTTACCCACAGTTGCTTCCTGGGGCTGGTTCCCCTGTGCCTCTGCCTGCCACCAGAGCCTGTGTGTCACCCTGCCTGCCAGCCAGGGGTGCTGGCAGTCGCCACCAGCAATATCCAAGATGTACAGGACCTCTGCTTGTTCTCAGGACATTCAAATGGACTAAAGCAGGTGCAGGGTAACTAATAGTTAAATTAGAAAAAGAATACTTATTAGTTAGAAAATGATGGTGAAATTCCTGCCTAATTTGTCTGTGGCAGACATCCTGGAATCACCTCAATTCCTTTAGGGTAACTTTTATTGTGCAGGTCTTTTTTTCTACCCAGAAGTTTTGAAGTATAACTATGACCAAGATTCTTCTTAAAATCTTCCAGACAGAGGGAACTGAAATTTGGCCAAGGAGCCAAAAGAAGCAGAAGAGGAATTTGGAAAAAGAAAGATTGTATCTCCACCTTGCGTTTTCTTCCAGCCCTCTAGTCCCACCAGCTCAATAGGTTCCAACTCTTTAAACAGAAGAATTTACAAAGGACTCTCCTGTTCCCTGAACGTTTTGATGTCCCTGAAGTGAATTTCTGCACTTGAAACAAATGAGTTTGCAACCTCATTGCAATGGGAAAGGCCTGATAAAAGTCTGGTGCGTGATGGCATTTGTAGGTTTTCAAATGAAATGAGAGTAGTACTTCTCAAAAGGCACTTTATACATCTGTTCCCCCTTTATACTTCATAAGAAGTAGGGGGAAATACTTTGTTTTGGATCATCTGGTTTTGTGTATTGGAGGTGTTATTTAATACCAAAAACAATTTAACGAGTATTTATCAGAAAGTTCAGGAAAAATATTCAAAACAGATTAATTTACTCTATACATGTTTTAGGCTTAAGAGGATACTGTCAACGTGAAATTGGGTTAAAATAAATATCCACAGTAAGAGCTTTAGATACAAGGCTTTGCTTGTAAACTTTTCTGGACACAGTGGTCATTTTACATTTAAGGTTTTTTAGTTTGGGTTGGTTTTTAGATGTGTTTGTTTGTTTGTTTCGTTGGTTTTGGTTTTTTTGTGTTTTTGTTTGTTTGTTTGTTTGTTTCTGTCTTTCTCATGTTCTTGTGTGAGCAGCAAGACAAAACCTAATCTGATTACACCAGGGAAAACAAATAACCTGGCCAAATGCTTTCATAAGACAACATGTGCCTCCCATCACCACTCAGGTGAAAAACACATTTCAGATAAAATAGGGTTGCTTTTGTTTGCCCTTTTTTTTTTTTAATATCCTCTATAAAAGGGGTAAATATTACAGGATTATTGCCCCAGTGCATTACCTCTTGTCTAGTCATTCACACCTGAGAAAAAATGAATGAAAAAACGTGTGGCTTCATAAAGTTTGGGAAAGTGGAGAAACATGGAAATAATATATTCAGAACTAAACTGGATAATGATCCTGTTCATCTAAAAAGGGACAGATTTTCAGTCCTGTTCATGTAAAAGGGGTCAGATTTTCTTTTCATTTAGGCTAATGTAAACTGCAAAAATATTTTCCTTCATTTAGGCTAATGTAAACTGCAGAAATATTTTCCATGTAGTACACTATGATTTTTTCTAAATCATCTGATTTTGCTTATCCTTGATGGCCAAGAGGTTTATACCAATAAAATGCATTACAGAAAAATAATTTTCCTTTAAACTAGTGAGTGGAGAGTTTAAAAAATTATACTTTTGTAATTTGCAAAGAAAGGCACAGATTTAGAAAGGCACCTCCTTAGAAACCTCAGCTCAGAGCTGCAGGTGGCAAAACAAGGCAAACAATGCAAGTGCTTCCATAACAGTGAAACACTGTCATTTGGGAATTTATTTTTTTGGCAAAACATTGTGTAGCACAGCTGAAGAATGCTGTATTTTGAAATGGGAAATGACAACAAGATGCATCTCTTCTCTGATCTATAAAGGCTGATGCTTGGAGGTTTCTTCTTACAAAAAACCCCATAGAAATGCATCCTCTGCCCACAACATACTCAGTTCAGTGCTTCATTTTACTTTTTTTTTTACCCTCTGAGGCAGATGCATGGGGACAATCATGGAGAAAACATAAGATTACTTTGAACAAATGCAGCATCTTCAAGGCAGGGCACACCCTCCTCAATACCGCAGCTGGTTTAAAGGGTTGGGCAAGAAAGGGATGCGCTCCAAGTCCCCCAGCTGCCTTCCCCAGCTCTTCAGTCACCCGTCAGTCACCTCCTCCCGGCTGCACACCACACCAGCATCCTCCTCGTGAGAGCAGTTGTGCGTGCCCACATCGGCATGGGAGCACTCCAGCAGCGTCCTCTCCTGCCCGGAGCACTGCACATCATCCAGGAGAATGCGGAGGGACGTCCCTTCCCCGAACTCTGCCTTCTTGGTGGCCCGCACCACGTAGGGGAAGCCGAGCTGGCGGCACACCACGGCGGCGGCGGGCAAGCTCCAGCCGTCGTCGCACACCGTGCCCCACTCGCCGTCGATGAAAATCTCCACCCTGCCCCGGCCGCGGCCCCGCCGGCCCTGCCGCATAAGCCGCACGGCCCCATTGCCGGGGGGCTTCTTCTTCCCGCGCTGCCCCCGCTCCTCCGCGCCCTTCCCCGGCCCGCGGGCTCTGCCGCCCGCCGCTGCTGGGCTCCCCGTCCTGGTTCCGTCCCCTGCTGGCGTGCGGGGGGTCTGGGGGTCCGCGACGCCTCCCCTCGGGGCCTCGGTGGTGGTCTTCAGCCGGGGGGATGGTGTTGGTGTTTTCATGATAAACTCTGTGCGGGGGGAAAGCCAAAAAACAGTGAGTCTGTCGCTCTCCGGGCAGTGCTTGAAGACAACTATACGAAACCAGTTCTGATTTTTGACTTAGATAACTAATTTCTTGGAATTTGCCTACTTGATCCTGTTGAGAAGCAACAAGACTCTTAGCGAGCCGGTACTTCCTCAGTGAGAAATGTCGGCTGGTGTTAGCCGAGAGGACTGCAGGGCTGAACGCCAACACGGAGCCTCTCCCAAAAAGGAAGCTCCAAGTGTTTTATTGGCAAGTGTCAGCCTGGCCCTTAAAGGGTAGGTGCTGGAATTTTTTAATTCCATATCCTGGTGAAGAGCTGCTGAAAGCATTTTGCAGACAGGCACTATTTCTGCTCTTCTCTTCATTACTAAGGATTGGATCACTACCAGAGGAGAGCGTGGCCTCCCCACTGGGCCAGATGCTTTATTCAGAGGAGCTGAAATTGGGAACACTCAGAATCAATTCTCTCTGGCAACTGGAATGTGCAAGAGGAATGGAGTTGCCAGGACAACACATAAAACAGGATTTGGGGTTGGGTTTGTTCTTCTTTATGAAAAAAAAAGGGCCTTGAACTCTGAAAAGATGAAAATTCTTTGCTGTCACAGTTTCCAGGTGTTACTGGACTTGCTTATTCACATGTGTTTTATTTTTAGCTTAAAAATAAGTTTTAGTTTGCCAGAAGGAAGCAATTCAGAATTTCACAGAATAACATTTAACAGAGCTGGGACAGTGTCACAGACATTTGCAAAGATGTAATGACTTTGAATTATATCCCAGATTTATGCATTCTCATTCATCATTTCCTTTGTAGTACAGAGAGAAGGAAAAATATCACTGTCTTATTTGTGCTTAGTATCTATAGTCCCCAAAAGACAAACCCTTGCAGTGGTCCATGTTTTTCTAAATAATGCTCTTTGAAAAAGAATTGTGCTCATGACATGAAAATATTTGCTTCCTTTTAAAGCTGTGGTTCTCAAGGCAAGAAACAGATTTGAAGGCCTTACCTGTGCACAGCTCATTTGCTGGAGCCTGGTCTGGCAAAGCACTTGAAAACCCTGGGACTGATTGAGTACTGTGTAGGACTATATGAAAGCTGATGGTCACCTGGGAGTGTTTTTCACCTCATTGGATCCAGTTGTCATTATATAATATTCTTTATTAAGCTATTTATTAAATACACTTCAAAAAATGCACTCCTAGCTAAAACAAGGCACATGCCCTGATGATTCTGTTACATTCAGACTAAACACTAACCAAAACAATAAATATTTACAGCTACACATTCTTGTTTGCATGGTTCTGAATCAAAATGGTTGTGCTTATTTTTCACCAAAAAGAGAGTGTAGTTCTTGAGACACTTGGTAGACTTTCTCCCACAACTTCCAAGTTTTAATTTATGGCAAAAACTACCTTGTAAACAAGCCCAAAAGATTTAGTTATATGTATAGTTTAAAAATCTTTTGACTTGCATAGAGAATAATGCATAAGCAGAAACACAAAAATGATCACAAACCAAGTTACTAATATTTGGAAATTGCCTGCACAGCTAGAAAAGCAGAACATCTCTGAAGATACTGAGTCTTCAGGCATGTCAGCAGTCAATAATTAGCCTTAGAATTTGTTCTACTTTAGACTCAGTGTTGCAAGGTGCTGAGTGCCCTCATTATTCCCTGAAGCTGAAGCTGTAGGAGCCATTAGTGACTCAAATGCAATGTAATGTGATTAATGTAATTAAAAATTAAATAAAACTATCCTGACTTTGGAGTTCCTGCAGTACCATTAGCTTTTTGACAAAGTTCATGGACTATGCTGAGTTGGAAGGGAAGTTGTTAGGGTGCTGCCTAGGTACTTCCATGTGTAAATTAAATGCACAGGGGAAAAGAACAGTGATACTGCCTAGTCTGCTTTTGAGATCCTAATATTGTGTTTAGGTTGCTGCACCTCACATAAATAGTACCTGGCTTGCTGCAGATTCAGCTCCACCACTGACTACTCCAGCTTCAGCAGTACAACACTTCATGCAGCATGAAGCAATCAAAAGGCCCTGGAGGGTTTGGGCAAGCCAAAAGTTCACCTCACTACGTGATCACTGATTCTTTTGGGAGCATTTTCTCATCCCATATTTTCTCACTTTCAACTAACAATGACTCAGCTCTCATCTTACTTCCCAACCCTTCACCCATCATATCCTCCCCACTACCTGAAGCTACTGCAAAAAATCACTTGTCACTGAAAAGCACCATTGGGCATAGGGTCTCTGGACAGGAAGAGTTACAGCAAAACCAAGTTGGTGGTAATGAAATGTGTACAAGGTAGCATGAAAAAGGCAAATGAACAGGGTCAGAAACTACAAAGTAAATTTCACATGGACTGGAAAGGAGAAATACTGTATGACTGATTTGAACAAACTCTCCAGATCCAAAACATCTGGGAAGATTTAATTTTGAGGATACCCTGAAGAGCGAAGTTCTGGGTAGTCTCCACACATGTGGACAGATAGTGCAAGTCTGGAGTTTGTATCTACTGCCAGCTAACATGAACCAATAATAAACAGCAAGAGTTACACTCACTCTCCTTTGGCACAAACGGGATGCGCTTGCTTTTGACTTTCACTGGCGATGGCTCAACTCGGCATTTTCCTGGTGGTGCTGTCCTTGGAAAAAAAGGAACACATACACTGCACAATTAATTCCTTTTCTTTGGCATCACAACACTTTGCCTCTCATTGTTTTTCTAAGAACATAATTCTTATTGGAAAAAAAAAGTCTGTTTAAATGATGCAACTAATCTCTTACAGTAGAAAACATAACTTAAGAATCACAGATCACCATTGATGAAAGTCCAAATATTCACAAGGCAGTGGAGTCTTCTGTCTGTATTTTCAGTTGCCACTATTGAAGCCATTAAGGAAATAAAACATTGGCAGGTTCAAGCACTACAGAAAGAGATGAATCAAACTGAAAATAAAAATTATAAAACTAGACAGTATATGTTGAACATCTGGCACAAAGGTCATGTGTACGCAAGGTTTCAGACTGTTTTCACGGAAGCAAAATAACACACTATTATTCATACAGAAAGCCCAAACAAATGTCTTGCCAAAAATGCATTAGTTTCAGAAAAGAACTCTAAGTGTCTCCTCCAGAAGCTTTGTCTTAGTATGGTGCTTTATTTTGACACAATTTGTTTGCCATAGAGATGTATCTCACTTCTGGGAAGTCATATCCAGTTCATCTCCACTTTTTCCTATGACAGCCATCTTGGTAACCCTCAGACTTCTTCAGAGCTTTTCAAATTGATTAAAAAAATGCATGATGTTTGCATTTGGAGGGATAACTCCTGTGCAATTAGGATTGTTTGCATTTCCATTTCTGTGGAAGGCAGAGAGTTTCTCTCTCAACTATCTACACAAGGATGTTCCCTGCTTTTATGAATTTTCCAATGACTTTTTTTGGTACTCTGAACATGAATGAAACTTCTTTTTAAACTTAAACTTACAGCTTGTGTCTGACTTCTGCTTTCCTTATTTTTGCAAAAGTTGCCTAACACCAGCTTCTTAATACATAGTTTACAGGAACTCTTCCGTTGCATTAGATAATGGAAAATGCTCCTGACAGAGGAGAGTTGGAGGAAACACATGACAGATCTGGGGGCTCTTTAACTTTGGGGACTGGCTTCAGCATAAAACTAGACAAGTGGTTTGGTTCAAAATCCTCAGATAGCTAAAGCTGTAAATTTAATCCATTAAAAAAAAAAAAAGCTACAAAAATCTCACTCTCTGTTTCTGGCTGAAAGTAGCTTGGTGTTTAGCCAATAATAGTAACACTTTAAAAACAGGAAGATGGAAAAAACAGCTGTAAGTCTTCCCATAAAACACAGCTATTCCCTGCCTTGCCCAGTCTCAGATACAGGCATGTGGAATCCAGGAAGTGTAATGGTGGTCTTGTTTTCTTGTCCAAACCATATTGCCCTTTGAAATGTACTTTTTGATATTCATCTCTGGTTTGCCCAAGAAAGCACTGCCGGTCGCACTGGTCCAGCTTTGGCTGAAGTGGCCTGGGGCCACAGGGCTCTTGTGGGAGATGAAAAAAGGGATGGAGAGGAACTCAGAATAAACACCTTGAGAAAAACTTGGGCAGGAATCTAGAGAAACTTTGCCCAAAAAAGACAAGCCACTCATAAAACACTCCTTTAGCATTTAGGAAATCTCCAAACCCACATAACACCAAGAGGTCCCATAAAAATTTGGCACCAGGCAGTGTAGACCCCAACGGCTGCAGGAGCAAAGCAGACAGTGGGTTGCTTAAGATGTTCCTTGATCAACCTCCCCAGAAGGGCCCAGCATGGGAGAAGGGTTAATTAGTCAGCCAACATCACTCATCACATCCACACCATCACACATCCCACCCACACCACCACATCCACACCAGGACTCACTGCACCATCACCAGGCCTTGCAACAAGAACATCTCATACCTGGAGGTGTCCACCACTTTGTACACCACTCCATTGGGAGCTGTGGCACTTGGTACACCAGTAGACAGGAAGTATAATTCCCCTGGTAAAAAAACCAAAACAGACACACCCATGAAAACTGTCCATAGAGTTTCTGTCCTGTATAGCACAAAGGCATTAACTCTGCACCATGGGTCTGAGAGCTCATCTGCAGTCTATTGGCATATAATACTCTTAGTGAGTGGCAGCTTTTACAAATTGTCATAAATTACTATTTGGACAAATTCCCACAGCAGTCTCACTTCCCCAGACCTTCCTTGTCATCTCATTATGATCTGTGTCCTTTGACTTCTCTACTGTAAAACAGCCAAACCCTGAATTACTTTTGTTGAAATGAAAGGAAAGGAAATTAAGAAAGTTCATTGTCTTCTGCTCATTTGGATGAAGCACTCCTTTGGGGTGAATTACAGGAGAACAAGATTTTGCTTTTGCTTTCTCTAGCACACTCACAGAGTGAGACATATCTCACACAAAAGGCATTTGATTCATCACAGCTCTGTCAGGTCACATGAGCAGGGCTCGACCTTCAACCAAACAATGTCCATCACCATTTATTTGACTTATTTTCTCTTAACTGCATTTCTATCCTTCTCCTGTTGTGCAGGGGAGACTGGGATAAACAGTCCTTCTGGCACTCTTTTGAGAGCTCAAGTGCTTGAGTGGTGCAACAAAAAGGATCAGAGAGAAAAAATACATTTGCAATATTTAAAAAAAGAGAGAGGAAATAGAAAAAGAGGCTATATAGATTTGCATAGTGAATAAGGCAGATTTTTTGGGGGTGTTCTATGAGTAAACCAGGAGGAAGAGGGGAAGAAACAGAGAGGTCAGTGTGAGCAAAGGAATGTGTGGGCAATTGGTGGCAGCTGGGGCTGAGCTTCCTTCCTCCTACCTGCGTCCTGTGCTACCCTGGGCTGGGCCCCTCTGGATAATTCCAGGGCAGAAACCACTGGCCGCCCCTGGCTGGTTTCTTCCTTTTTTTTGGTGAGCTTCATTAATGACAGGCCAGATGCAGCCTTAGTCCAAATGGGAATGGAAACAGCTGGCACCGAGTTTTGTGGTGATGTGTGTTTTACATCCTGCCCCTCTTTCCTGGAAGTTATCAGGCAGAAGTATGGATGCTCAGGCCAAGAAGCACACAGGCTACGCACAATGACCCACAGACACAGTGCCTAGGGTGTTTCTGACATGTTCTGCTGGCCAGAGATGGGGTTGGTGGCTTTATAATGTCTGTGCAATGAGCCAAAAATAGAGATCTCCCCACAACATATACACATACACTTCATCAGATAGATTGACATTCATCAGAGCAACAACCCCAAAACTTAAATGCTTCTGTGAAGAAAACTCTGTTAAAATAAACTGTGTGGCAAACTTGTAAAAAATGAGATTCCCAGCACACAAAAAAGATGCAAGAGAAAACTGTTCACAGCAGATAAAGCAACTTCACTACAGTGTTATCAACAGATTTCTTTCCATTACTGTAAAGCAAACACAAGGCAATTAACTACCTCTGAAAAGAGACTCCAGCCCAAATCTCCACTCAGCTCTGTCGTACTTATGCAAAGCACAATGTAGGGCAAAAAGGTGGCAAAGTTCCACCCCTGCTTTGTCCAGACTCTGTTGACAAGCACTGGATGAGGGAGATCATCCTCATGTGCACGAGCAAGGGCTGCAATCAACAGCTTGATATTGCACTTGGCATAAAGCTGATTTGAATGAAGTTATTTGATTTTAGGGTAAGATATCCTTCTCACTACAGCACTGTGAAATAGCTCTAAATTCCATGAATATTAACCATTAAAGAAAATGGAATTGAACTCTAAAAAAAAGAGTCAAACTTTCAAGCGAATACTTAACTTGGAGGATTTGCATTCACATGATAAAATTTGCATTTATATGATTTGAGCAACATCCAAATTCGACATAATCTGGAGGAAAAACCAGATGTTTAAAAGCTGGGGCATTCTGGAAGCAGGTGCTTGTGATCATGAGCCAAGACCTCCCTGGAACAGGACAGAACACAACTCCTGCATTGCTGGGTTGCACATGAAGTGCACATTGTGGGACTCATCCTCTGCCCACCCCCAACCAGGGGCTGCATATTCTGCAACACCCTTGTGTTGCAACACAAACAACGGGACACACCACCAGCTATCACCCCATGACTCTTTATTTCCTCCTCTTCAAATCACAGCAGCTCCCTTCTAGAAAGCAAAATGTCTCCAGTTATGAAAACACTGCAAAACTCCCCTGCGACTATATCCTACAGTCCTATGCAAGGCAAAATCCCAACTGGCACTAATAAAATATGGACTTAGAGACTCTTTTGCTGATGCCTCACTCAAGACATAACATAGGCTTTTGTTCTGCTTTACCTTGAGAACTACAAATATCCCAGCCCAGGGTGAGCAGATATGTAATTGCTGTTCATGACATCTCTTTTCCTGTATCCATTAATAATGCTTGCAGCCTTCTTGACTAGACAAGAAGAGAGACTTGCTCTCTCTTGGGTATCAGCTTCTCAGGCTCCCAGTGCCTGCATTCCCCACAGCATGGCACTGTGAAGAATGAGGGTTTTTTCTAAGCTTTGTTTTATTCTACTTGACCCCCTCTGCTCCCTGTTCTCCAGAGGGAAGGTGTGCGGGCAGCAGCACGTCCAGCACACCAGACTCAGTCCCAAGGCAGCTGACTCTTCAAATCCCACTGCAGGCACTGCATGGCACACAGACCTCAAAATTAGCATTGTAATTTTGGTTTGATATTTGGGAGATGCTGGGGATCTGGCATTTTAAAGACTTGTGCTGTGCCTCCCCACTACCTGCTGCCTGCTAGGAGTCCTCTCTGATCCCTTCTCTGGTGTTTTATTCTGAAGAGAAACCAGAAACATGCCATTCAGTGTGACATAAAGTTAAAAGACTACCTGCTTCATCTTCAGCAAAGGAGATGATGTATTGATAATAGTTATTGATAAGCCCAGGGAACATGCACGTTTGTCCTGTCCCCATGCAGATTTCACTGTACTGCCACTCTCCAGTAGCACGATCCTCCTTCAAAGACATCAGGCGTCTGCAAGGCAAAAGAACACTTCTACAACTTGACACAGATGATTTATGAATATTAGCACGGACACCTGAAAGGATATTTAATGCTTCCTACCCCCGCTAGCTGCAATAGGAACTGCAGCTTCTCTGAAGAGTGAAAGACTGTTAATATTAACCCAAATGCATTATATACCCTGCAACCCCTCATCTTTCAAGGGCAACACAACTACATGAAAAAACAAGAGGGGAGGGTTGAAGGGCTATCAGGCTATTTTGGGGGGGGATTTTGGCTGCGGTTACAACTTAGGAAGTGTCCTAAGTATTTACTTACCCACTCATAAAATCACCAAATATGTACAGGCCATTCAGGTTTGGAGACTCACAACCTCGATAGACATAGCCTCCTGTAACAGATTTCCCCATTTTGTGTGGGTATGCGTAAATTGGAAGCACATCGTCTGTAGGGCAGAAAAGATCTGTGACTTGTTTTGCACATGCTGCAGAATAACTCTACTTAGATTGTTCTGAGACTGGCAGAGTACAATCAGGTTCCCTGGTGCATCTTCTATTTGAATGAATTGCCAATGGAATTGTATTTAGTTTGATTTTCACCTTTTCAGAATCACATTTGATTGCCCTGCCCCTCACCAAGACACCTCAGCACTCTCCTGAACCCTTCTCCTCCCACTACAACCCATCTCTGTTAGTGCCACTTCTGACACATTTCTACAGAGTTTGTCTGGTTTAGCTACAAATTCGCATGTTAGTCCTAGAGTCACTGTCCCCATGTGGGAAAAGTTTGCCCAATTCACCTTTGTTTAGGTGGTAAAAGGAAAAAAAAGAGATGGGTGACTCCAGACTGCAGGCACTGATGAAAAGACATGTCAGATGTCTGCACAAATAGCTTCTGTTCCTCTGAGATGGAGAAGCAACTTGAAAGGGCCATCAAATATTTATGGGATGGCACAGGCATGAATGATGTAGTACTGTCATATTAATTGTGAAATATAAGTTAAAATATAAGACAAATGTAAAACGGAGAGAGATGTCCTGATTTTGAGGGTCTCCATTAGGTGCTTCCCCCCCTTTCTTTTGAAACTCCTGGCTCACAGGTACCTCATGGTAACTTTTCCTCCTCATCCTCACAGCCTTTCCCCCTGCCCATGTGGCAGATGCTGCAAGTAGCAAACCCAGCAGCTCTGCCAGCAAGAAATTTGCACCAGGGGAATTTCCTCTAAAGCAGGTGTTTTCTACACTTCAGTTGTACTTATAATTCTACAGGGGCTGTGACATTTCACTGTTCTAACAAAGGGTCTCTAAAGTCATCAAAAATTGCTCTGAATCCCTGGAGACCTCAGGAAAGTGTCTGGCATGAATGCTCAAGTGGGTACTGTCACACAGGAGAGCAATAAATGAGCTCTCTGAACAACTGCTTCAGCAAAGGGAGTGCAAAAAATCTGCTCCCTCCTCTTGACATTTTTATAAAAATACACTTAATCACCCTCATACTTATAGTGAAGCTAATAAAAGGAAGGAATTTAAACTGAATTAATATTAGGAAGCAAATTAAACAACAGCACATAAAAGAGAAAAGAATCAGAATCTCAGCTAATGCAAATCAGTGCCAGCCCACTCCACTGCCCCCCTGAATGTCTGAGAAGAGGTTCCAGCACAAGACATGGTCCACATCAGCCCTTGGAATTCAATATGTTCTGACTTCACATGTTCACTGGAATTTAGCCAGCCAGCAAACACCCTCAATCAAGTTTAGAACAAGCTTAAAGAAATGAAAATAAAATTAGATTTTCCTTTGTGGCATAGCTAAAAGAAATGAAAATGTACCATATATTCAGTTCCCTGCAAAGCAGGCAGTATGCATAAGGGTTGATCAGTCAATGTTTTTCTCTCTTTGTTTAAAATAAGAACACTGTTTGAGAGTTATGCAGAAAAATACAATTCCTCCAGATTTTTCTTGCTTTTGTACAAAAGCTTATTTTATCTGGCAAAGATGAAGTTGTCCCTCTAAACCACAGAATCACTAAATAATTTCACTAACAACACAAATCACCTAGCAAAACAACAGCCAACACGTTTCACTTTCCTCCTAACTCAGAAACGGTAACGTTTGTGCTTTCAGTATTTATGCCCTGTATTTAAGCCAATTCCCTTCTAGACAGAGACTATAGAGGTTTACATCTCAAAGAGCTGTGTTTACCACCAAGCAGGCTTTGAAGGCAGGAACTAAAAACGAGAGCACATCTATTTACCCAAGGAAGAATTCGCGCACAGTTTTTTGTCGTAACAGCTGAACCCTTCCCTCGCCCTCCAGCCGTAGTTTTTCCCTTTCTCCACGATGTCGACCTCTTCGTATTTATTCTGCCCCACATCTCCACAGAAGAGCCTCCCCTTCCCTTCCTTGGTGTGAGGGTCCCCTCTGTCGAAGGAGCAGCGCCACATGTTCCTCACTCCGTAGGCGTAGACCTCGGGGCGAGCGGCGGGGTCGCGGACAAAAGGGTTGTCAGGAGGGATCCGGTACAGGGGCCCGCGGTCGTTGTTGTTCACATCGATCCGCAGCACTTTGCCCAGCAGGGCTGACCTGTAGTGGGAGAAGAAATGAAAAAGATTAAAAAAAAATTTAAGACTAGACGGTAGTAACGCACCCCACACCCCCAACAGGTGTTTCCGAATAGGGAAAGGGTTTCAGTTTACCTTTAGACATTTTAGGAAGTTTAACTAGAAAGTTCTGTGGTTTTTCCTCATTGTAATTGGCACAGTGCCAGCTCAGGAGCATGGACTGGGCTCTGAGCGTGTAACTCAAAGCCTGTTAATTTCATTGGGCCAAAAGCCAGGTTGTCCCTCCTAAAACATTCAGTATTTAGGAAGGAACACAAAAGAAGTAAGAGGCTTTTTGGAGTGTTTCTAGCAGGGTGTCAGAGGTTTTCTCAGATGCTTGAGCATGCTTTTCCTTTGTTTTCTGTTAAGTTTGTTATTTTGTTATTTTTCTTTAGTAAACCTTTTGCTTTACAAAACACCTCTGAAGAGCAGTCTCGCTAAGATTATTTTAAGCCAATCTGCAAGGGCTGGATCCTCAGAGATAGATACATTAACATGCGGTTTATAAGACTCTGGCCAGATGTTAACCTGTATCACTAGACCTTGGCAAAAAATTCAGAGCGGGGTAGTTTGGAAAGTCTAGGGTTTCATTCTTTCTGTTTTAGAAAAGACAAGTCTTTGAATATCTCTGAAAAAAGAACCATTTCAAGATAATTGCATTTGCCCCCGCACAGCCTTCAGGTGGCTAGCATTGATTTCCCATGCCCTGGAGCTGCTATAGGGATGGATCCACTCTTACTTGTTCTGGGCATTTCCAAAGGTGCCAAAAGGATCCCCAGCCATGCCTCCATCTCCAGTGAAGATATAGAGATACCCATCATCTCCAAAGAGCAGCTCTCCTCCATTATGGTTGGAAGCAGGTTCTTCTATTTCAAGGACTATCCTAAGTGAAAACAGGGAGAAAGCAATTACCTTACTGCACAAGCACTATGCAAAGGGCAGAGCAATGTCATGACAGTGTAGTTCTTGACAGATGGAAGCAGCTACAGATTGGTTTTGATAGAAATTTCTCCATACCCATGTTACTGAATTTTTCTCGGGCATAGCTGATTTTCTAACCTTAAATAGTTTCAACATATTTTCCAGATTACAGAAACACCAAATTGTGTAATATGGAAAGTCTGGAAAATCACATAACAAAATATACTTTTAATTACTTAAACTTTTCCTCTGATTCTTTCTTCCTCCTTGTTAAACTTTTTAAAACATTTTTCTTTATAATTTATTAAAGAAAAGGCATCTGAGCTTATAACCAATCGAAATTGTAAGAGAAAGGACCCCAGTCCATCTGTGCATCTGCCCAGCTTTTGGCACAATCCTGTCAGGTGCTTTCAAGGAGAACATAAAACTTTTCAAACATTAAGGAATAGTTATATTTTTAAAGAGAGAAGAATTCTTAAATGATGATTACACATTCAGGACCTTATGAGTTTAAAGAGCAATTAAAAACAGTCCCATCAACAAACTGAATCTACCAAAGGTTATTCAAAGCAATATCAACAAAATTTACCTTAATTTTAACCCCAAACTCTCTATTTTATTTGTTTATTTTATGCCTGAATCCCTTCCATAGCACAAAAGGGGAAAATACATAAATTATAATTTTATAAAATGGTAAAGCCACAAATACACGCAGTGGAGGTTCCCAGGTATAACAACTGAAGTTTATTATTTCCAGCTTCTAAAAAAGTTTAGATTTCATGCTGGTAGTGCATCTTAATAGCTATGAAAGCAACTCCTAACATTTACTTACACCACCTCATTTTTAGAAAGTTTTTTTTTTCCTTTCTGAAATGTTGATAGTCATTGTGAGTTGTGGGAACGAACCCAACTATGGAGTTATTGTCAGCACCTCTGTGATAAGGTAACTGTGCAAGAGTGCACAGGTTCCAGCTGACAGAAGGAGTGAGGAAGGATCCTGTACAGGCAAAGGTGAATCTTCCTCAGCCTCACAAAGAAGATGGAAAAACCCAAAATGGATTGAGAAACATCTGAGGATAAACAGACACACACATTTGTGCTGAGGCAGTGCACACCACATGACAGCTTGAGCTCCCTCTTGGGCAGCAGCTCAGGATGAAGTCAGTGGGACCTGTGCCTACATAAGCACCATAGAACCACAATTTTGTTTTCCTAAGCTTTTGCCGTACTAACTATAAGCTAAGTAAGCACAGAAATTGTTACAAACATAGAGCCTGAGGATTCTTAAACAAGACAGCTCATGGGCTGTTGATATCTGCAGGTTTCTGATTCACTTTCCTGAGTACCACATTGTAATTCCCCTTACCGTCATTTACAATGCTCTTTACATTGGACTGATGTAATTGCTTTATAAACTAGTATCCCCTCTCTATCATTAGGCTATGTGCATTTTTGAGCTAGAATCATCCACAGCTGGGTGTTTGGAAAGCCCCTAATGAAATCCAAATAATGAAGCAAAAATCTTAGCATTAGTAATCTTCAAGGGTCTCTTAAAACAGTGGTTCTATAACATAGTTCTGCAACAGGTTATAAATCTATGAGCCTGACTCCACAAACAAGTCTCTCATCATCTGTGCATATCAGTGTGGAACAACTGCAAGACCACACTCAAACAAATGACCTTTCTAATTAAAATGTATTCAGTAATAATATAGTGACTTGTGTTTTATTTAATTTGATATTAAATTTGTAATATCAAAGGGCTGAGTTGTTGTTCAAATAAAGAAACATGGGACCAAATCCATCTTTGGTCTGGTATCACTTAGTTTGTTTATACTCATTTTGGAAACTTTTGGCTTTGGAATGAATTTCACTCATGCTTTGCAGAAGTCTATTTCAAAGGGTAATCATAAAAGTACAAAATAAACAAATAAACCTCCAAGCCCCACCCAACAATAACCCCAAAATACTAACTATAAATAATGTTTAATCCATGTTTAGTTAAATCCTCAGACATGCCAGAACTGAGAATTGTACATGTTTTATCCCTGAACACTTGCAGTTCATCCACGGAGGACACACACGTTCTGCACCTCAGTACACCAGACATGGACTTGGACTAACATGCTAGCACTCTGGAATGCAAAAACATTAAGCTAAAAAAGTCTCATTCATTAATAGTCTTCAAAAATGCACAAGTTCTTAAAGGTCTAAGACCTTGTGCAGCCCTGCTGCACAATTTCTAAGACCCTAAATTCATTTGCCAGAGAAACATGTGTACAATACCTTTCAGAACCATGGTCCAAGGCATTCCCGTCAGTAGGAGAAATTCTGAACTCACTGATTCGGATTCTCTCTTCATAACCAACTTCAACTGAATAGTAGACATAGACTTTACCATTAAATTTGAATTTAGGGTGGAAGACAATACACAAAAACCCTCTCTCATCTCCTTCCCAAGGTGAGGTAAGCACAGCTTCGCTGATGTTCAGGAATGGCTTTTCCAGCCTGGATCCGTCGGGGAGGTAGGTCCACACCAGGCCAAGCTGCTCTGCTATGAAGAACCTGTGCGTGCCATCGTTGGCGTGCACCATCGCCACGGGATTGCGCAGCCCGTTGGCCACCTCCACCAGGCACAGCTGGAGACAGCCCTCAGCGTCAGCCGTGACCAGCCCTAGGTTCTGGTTCAGGTTCTGGTTGGCCAGCAGGTGTGGGAAGCAGTAGTCGGTGTCCTCCAGGGACAGGTAGCGGCAGAACTTTGCCACGTTGTTTTCCAGTGCAATCAGCTCTGGGTCTGCAGAGAGAGAGCGAAAAATGGAGCGGCAGTTTCGCCACACTTGCGTGCAATAGTCTTGGCATAGTCCTGGTATGGTCCGCACCGGGGTGGCGGGATCCTCAGCATCATACAAGTGAGCTGCATATGGAGAGCATTCCTGGAGGGAGGGAGAAAAAGCTTCGAGTCATTTCTTGGACCAGATTTGAAACAGCTGAGCAGTGATACTAATTGGAGATTTTTCATCTTAATTACAAGATATGTTGTAGTTTATTCTGAAGATATATTAACAGAAGGAAAGATCTTAGAAAGGGGGTTTGTCTCAGCACTCATGGAAATTATCTTCAATATTCCTGGTGAAAGCTGACTTCCTCAAGCTGTTACTCATTTATTCTAACCACAGAACTTTTCACAAAAAATTGCAATGATGCCTATGTTGCTACATCGCCCTAGTAGACTGTACTGGGGGAAAGACACTTTTCTTCCTTGGATGCTTGACTTTATCTATGAAGTAATAAGATCCATCACAGAACAGAAGTGAAACCAAAGAGTTATCTGAGAAGATTCAGGCCTTGCATCACCACACTGATGACAGAATGGGGAAGNAGGCCATCAGGGCCAAAACCTGGGACATTCATACCTCATCTTCTGATAATCCAGGCATGCTCCTCAAACATGGATGTGATTTACAGCTTGGAAGGAATGGGACGTGAAAGCGGAGGACATCATCCTTGCTTGGGTCCAGCTGCCTTTGCTGGTGGACCTTTACCTACAGATAGTTTATATCCCCAGCCAGGAGTGGTGAAAGGCATCTCATGATCATGACAAGTTCTGCAAGGGATGCTGAGGTTACAGGATTTCAGACAGTGAGCACAAAATGGTCATAACCCAGACAAGGCCCACTGGCAGCAACTGCAGCTCAACCCTTGTTTATGGAAGGTGCAGCCTTGGAAATCTGCTTAAGGACTGGATCAAGTTCACACAGCTCGTTGTAATCTCCATAATGAAAACTCCTACAGACACATTTTCCTTATGAAAAAGCTGCAATCCAGTAAAACTGTCTGCAAGTTACAAACTGACAAAAGTGACTCAGTTCTGTTTTGCAAGGGTTTTTGCTTGTAATAAATACAATATTTTCCAGTTATAATGCATCTTCCCAACAAGCACCTCAAAAGTGCTCTTCAAATAGTGCAGCGTGACTTTGTGGAGGCTCAGTTATTTTCCAAGTTATATTTTGATATTCCTATCTGGCATTGCTTCTTCTATTACTAAGCAAAACCAGCTTAATTTAAAAAAAAGAGAGCTATTTCTAGATCTATAGGGAAATATTTCTTAATGCAGATTACAAGACTATTCAGTAGCTGAAAAGACATAACATCTGAGATTCTGAACTGTTTAAATTAGCCGATAAGCATACACTATATTTAATTTTTATTTTATTTTCCATTACATACCATAATAAACTGAGAGGCCATTTAACAGATCATTAGTGTACAATAAGCTTTCCTCCTGGAGTGTCAAGCCATTCATTGCAAAATGAAGGTTATTATGCTTTCAAATGAGCAGCAATTAATGTGGTAAAAAGAAGATTGCTTGTGACACAAAGCACTGAAATTACACAGGCAGATTGGGTAACACACTCGGCTTGGTTACACGAGGTGTGCCAGGGACCAAAAGAGACAGAGCATTTGTCAATTCACTTGTAATGACTGAAAAATTGGCCTTAGAAAACAAATTGAAATGAGACAGAAAGGGAATTTGATGGGAGGGCTGGGTGGGAGCTCAATCTGTTGTTGCCTATGGAGGTTTCCTATACAGGGGGAGAAGGCCCCTCACTTGAGTACTCAGGTGTACCTCATTGTCTGAAAGCCTCTTTCAAAGCAAAGCCTCTTTCTTATGCATTATAAAGCAATGCCCTGGCTTCAGGATCAGAATTAAAAATATCCCAGAGGTATGGATTCCCTGTCTCTGCCGTTGCAGGCTGTTCACCACAGCCTCAGGTGTGTCTGTATAGACGCTGTGGGCAACTTCTTCCCTCCTTACAGCATTCCTGGTGGCATACAGCTAATTACAGCAGCATTACACTGGCAGTGATATTCAGAGATCCATCACTAGCCTGAAAGTACCTAAGCATGTCCTAAGGTATTTTCAAGACATGTGAAATATTTTTCAAATTTTATTCTGGAAGAGATGGAGCCGCATGCCTTATGCTGAATTTCTTTACTTCTGAAGCAAATGTTCTGGTATTTTAGCCTTCACATCATCCTGTCATGTTCACATACCTCAAAATACCAAGAAGCTCTACCTTAGTTAGAGCCCAGGATCAATATTAGATCTGAATTGTCATTTCCAAATGATGCTGTCTGTTCATTAATTTTAAACTCTTTTGTGGTCCAAAGACCAAGGAAACTAATGGGCAGAGGATCAGTTACTTTCGTAGGGCTGGAACAAGTTTGTGGTATGAAAATAACTCATCAGAAAACAAAACAAGTCACACTAATTCAGGCTAGCCAAATGCATCCGGTCTGTTCCAGTAATTCAGTGGCAGCTCCTTATCTGGGGAATTCCAACAGTCTGAATTTGATGGAACACCCACATCAGACAATGTCTTATTTACTGCTGCTATCAGTCTGGAGGAAACAACAGGACTCCTCAGAAATGTGTTTAGCTTCCATATTATCCTAGGCATTCCTTGACCACCCCCATCTGGAAACTCAAGCCTTCTAGCAAGCTGTTCCCCAAGAAGCAGTGTGAGGCATCTACTCTTGCAGTTTGGTGGAGAAGAGAAGGCTCCAAGGTAACCTTATGGCATCTTTCACAAGAGAGCTGGAGAAGGGGTATTTTACAAAGCAGTGTAATGATAGTACAAGACGTAATGCTTTAAACTGAAGGAGGGTCAAAATGGATTAGATTTAAGAAAGAATTTGTTTACAATGAGGCTGGTGAAATACCATAACAGGTTGCCAAGAGAGGTGATAGATACTCCATCCCTAGAAACATTCAAGAACAGGTTGAGCAAGTTGATCTAGTTAAAGTTGTCCCTGCTCATTGCAGGGGAGGTTGGACTAGGTCCTTTCCAAATCAAACTATTCTATGAATTCAAGAAAAAGCAGGAATCCATAAGCACAAACTGAGACACTTGTCAATATAATTTGATCACGTTTGAGAGAAATCATGAATTGTGAGCAGAAAGAGACAGAAGCATGCTGAGTAAGTCACAGAAACACACTTATTAATTCAGGTCTAGGATATAAATTGTATATGCAATGAATGAATAGAAGCAGAATGTTCTAGAGTGTTTGCAATGACTGAACTTCCATGATGTGTTTGTGCAGCCAGAGGCAGTGGTTTGTAGCCACATCTGGGCTGGTGATGCACTGAGCTCATCAGAACATTTCAGTGAATCATTGCTCCCACACTGAAATATTTCCCTGCTTCTGAAGACATTTTCAATGGCTGGCTTTCTGACAAACACAGGAGACTTAGTTACCACTTCCAGAAGCAGGAGTGCTTAGCACACACTCCTAACTGGTTTCCTATCTGTGAATGGACTCTTACACACTGCTTGTTTTGGAAATATATTCAGATGTTTTTTGCTTCCAGTACAATGTGAGATGAAATAGAAGTCAGTTCTCTAGAACCTGGTGTGGAAGTGTTGTCTTTCTCTTCACGCTTTAAGGAACCCAAGAGGTACCTGCAAAATGCTAAGAGCAGGGTTTCTGAAAAGCTATTTTGATCTCATCTGAGCACAGCAGACAAGACTCCGCTGTCTGAATTAATTTAAGGTTTACACTTGCACAGTCCTGAGCTGCCACTGCTCTGTCCCAGGGGCATTTTCATACATGCGAGGCCTCCACTGATGATAGGGTCAGACACTTTGCTCTGTGCAGCCTGTGATCATCCCATTATCATATCTGGCCCCAGAACATCAGCTCTGAGTGGAAATTCCCCCCTGTGCAGGATGGCCACCACAGAGGCTTCTAGGCCACATCTGCAGGTGATACTCTGCACCCATCACCATATTAGCACCTGGAAAATGCTAAAAGTGTTGTAATGCAATACAAAAAACCCCACTTGACCTCATCAATTGGTCATAATAAGGTGCAGTGATGCACCCCACATCCCCAGCAGGTGCTTCCAAATAGGGAAAGAGGTTCAGTTTATACATAATAGGAAGTTTACCTAGATTCTTCCATACCCTCGTGACAAGGACTGGCTCAGCGCCAGCACAGGGGCATAGATTGGGCTCTGAGAATGTAACTAAAAGCCTCTTGGTGGTCTTATTGCCAGTAAGCCAGGTTATCCCTCCTAGAACATTCAGTATTTAGGAAAGAGCACAAAAGGAAGTAAAGGCTTTTTGGAGGTGTATTAGCAAGGTGCAAGAGGTTTTCTCAGGCACCTGTGCGTGGATTTTTCATTTATTTTCCGCAATGTTTGTTATTTTGTTATTTTTACCTATTAAACGTTTTGATTTACAAAACACCTTCGAGGAGCAGTCTCGCTCAAATTAATTATAGCCACTTCTCTGCCAGGCTGGCCCTCAGAAGTGTGGGTAAAACCCATAACAAGGAGCAAGAGTTGTGCAGGCAGGTGCCCTGTGGGTTTCTTCACTAGGTCTGGTGTCCTCACCCTGGGAGGGTGAGGAGAGTCTGCAAGCTGTAGCTGCCCACATACCTATCTCAGAGACTGCTGCTCCTAAACTGAAGAAGAGCAATATCCCTGTTCCTCTTTTAGACATGTGCCGAAGGACAAAAAGTCCACTGGGATACTTGATGATGGGCAGTCACTCCTTCCAGTGCCTGGGAACATGTGCCTAGGCTGCTGTGCTATCCCTGATGCACGGATGTGTGAGCTGATGTACCCACGCCTGTGCCCAGGTGCTAATGCCATGGCTGATACACCTGTGGATGGGTACCGCAGTCTGGGCTTGGGAATTAACGCCATGGCACACACTCCCCTGGACCGTCCAAAGTCCCCTGTGCCTGGACCAGTGCACAGCATCAATGCACCCATGTCTGGGCCAAAGCATTCCTACCAGGACTCGATGCAGCCCTGCAGGAGTAGATGCACACACACCTGGGCCAAAGCACTGCGATAGGGCAAAAGCATCCATATCTACACCAGAGCTCAGTGCAGGGGCTGAATACCCCTGTGCGGCTGCAGATGTCTGCTGCGCATCGGAAGACCCCTGTGTGGCTGAACCCTGCGCAGCGGGATCCCCTCAGTGCAGCAGAAGCTCCGGGAGCCCCGGAGGTCTCACCTGGCATAGCAGCTCCTGCAGGTGCCCGGCGCAGGCGGCGTAGGTGCGCTCGTCGAGGAGGGCGCTGAGGCGATAGAAGCGCTGGAGCAGGGCGCGGTCGCGACTCGGGTCGCAGCAGCCGAACTCGGCGTAGCGGCGGCAGAAGGCGAGGCCCCGCGGCGGCCGGAACGGCGGCTTNGCCCGGGGCTGTCTGTCAGCGCCCGGACCGCGGCTCCGAGCTCTCAGGATCGCGGCGCCGGTCTCCGCGCGCGTGTCTCCATGGTGGCTTTGGACGGGCGATTTTATTTTGATTCCGCCCAGAGCGCAACCGGGCAGGTACTTGGCTGGACAGGCGGCACCGGGTGTCACACAGCACCAGAGTGGATCGTACTGGGAACTGATTCCTTAGACCCACCTCTCAAGTGATGTCTGCTGGACTCGGTTCTGTCGCCGAGGCTCTTGTATGACCCAAACACGACAGAATAATAGCACTCGGAGTTTATGCGGCTGATGCACATGTTTGACAACAAGAAAACACAACTTCAGTACAGCTGGTGCTTCTGCGTCCTTTGTCAATCTCATCCTGGGCTGAGACCGATTAGGTTTAGCTTTGAGGCTGGAAAGAAGAGATTTGGTATAGTCTTTACACCGTGTGGCCCTAGGCAGCCCAGGTGACATTGCTCTGTGAAGCTCTCAGAATGGTGCTCCCTTGCCCAAATGAAACAAAACTGCTAAGGACACTTTCCTTACCCTAAAGTTCCTCAAGGCACACTGCATGAAAATAGTTACTCCACATACACATCATATAGCCATATCCTATGTGGTGTTATCAGACAGTAAGATCTAGTCCCACATAGATGGCACTTTTTTGCTGTTAAACACAGCTAGCCAAAGTGTATTGTCTATTTTAATATTAACACACTGACTGCCCCTCAAAGAAAAAGAATGGAGTTCATGCTGATATACTATTTCTGACTCCTACTTTGAGACCAAAGAACTACTGTACAGTGTATGTGGACTATAAAATCACTGCGTGGCTTGGAACATCCTGTCAGGAGACCATATGTGTTACACATTTAAAATGAGTTTATTTTCTCTCCATTTGCTTATGTAACTGTTGTTAAGGTCATTCAAAACTCTCCAAACGTGCAGGCAACCAGAATACCCAATGATCTCAACTGAGAATTCTCTGCCCTTTCATTTTTGGTCACTTAAAACCACTTTTTTTCATGGACAATCTTCACAAGCACTTTGGAAAGCACATGATCAAGTTACTGCCCCTGAAAAGTTTGTGAGCCATGCAAAAAATGAGTACGCAGTTATGCAACTCTGTATTGCATAAAAAACCTGATGTAAAGATGTCTCCTTCTTTATCCCAGCTAATCTTTTATTCCTGTGGTTAACACTGGCTGTTGTTTCAGTGTTTATAATGATTATTAGACACTGTTAATTAACACTGAAACACTGCTTAATATATAAAGAATGGATTGCACTAGCCAAACATATTCTGGATAATGAGATTTATCCCATAGCCTCTTGATTTGCTGTTGGAGTTCTTGATTAGTTTGGCATCCATGAAACGTTTCAGAAATGAAAGGAAAATTAAATACTGTGCATATTCAGCGGTGAGCTGTAGAACAAGAACTAGAGAATTGGTCTGCTCATCACTGAGAAGCAGCATAAAATACCTTTTGGAAGACCTCTGTGTGCATTTACAATACACTCCTCCATGCCAGAGCTACCACTGTTTTCAGAGCAGAGCAATTTTTTTGTTACCGCTCAGAACTGCACAGCAATTCATAGGCAAGACACTGCTGGAGCAGAGACTGGAGCTGCCTTGGCTCCTTTAGTGAGATCATTCAATTAAAGATGGCTTATTTTACAGCTTGTTGTGAGCTGAGTTTTGAGGCTTCCCAGGCCACAGGTAGGAGCTCATGGGCTGCATTTGAGGGATCTGTGGTGTGGTGGAGAGAGCGCACAGCTCTGGCTTTTCTTCCCAGCTCTGCCTGGAGACTTAACTTACTATTCCCAAGGTACTGTGTTTCTGCCTGGATTCTCCCATTCATAAAAATGAGGGCAGTCAATGCTCATCCACCCCATGGCAATCTCTCAAGGTGTAATTTATTGATATTTTTAATCACTTTTTTTTCTTTTTTTATGACTTCTCTGCTGAACCATCACTAGAGAATAAACTCAGAAGGGGAACTGTTACCCTTGACCTGACATGTTAAATTTGAAGCTGCCCTTGTTCCTACCCTAGGGCAATAACATACATCTGTGTAGCAGTCACAGAATGGGGATGAAGTTTGATTTAAGCAGTATTCTCCAAGATCATACGATAGTTTGAGAATTTGGTACTTTGAAGGTTTTGTATTAAAATGACTAATTTTTAATTTGGTTAATTTGAACGCTTATTCTTGTGCCTAATGGCTTGAATCAATCAATTGAATATTTTGTGCTGTATATCAGCTGTTGGAAACAAGTGCTTTTTTTTTGTTTACTTTTTGGTGGCTTTTTAATTGATATTTTTTGTTAAGATATTGGATTGCTCCTATTCCCACTGAAGTCCATTGAAGTTCTTGACTTTAAGGAATTCTCAAAATTAGAATTTTTTTTGATGGATGAAATTGAAAAAGCCAGGTGTGAAAATGCAGTATTTGCTTGCAAACAACACAACATTAGGCACAAAAAACTACATTTAAAAACTGTTGTTTGTTTTGAGATATGAATCCTGAAATCTTTAGTGACCATTGAAGCAACTGATAGTTGTAGGTACCCTGCAGCTCAGAGACTTCTTTATGTACCTCAAACTGAGCTCCTTGAATGTGCAACATCCAGATTTTTTCACTCTTTCTGCATACATTAGAATTTGTAACTGTTCATGGGACTGTGGGCATGAATGAGTGAATGTGGTTACATTGATTAAAAATGTAAACAAATTGCATTTGATCAAATGCCCAGAATTAGATCCTGCATCTGGAAGTCCATCCTTAAGGGGAGCTTAATGTTCTGAGCTTTAAGGGCCAAAGGACACCCTACTCATACCCAAGTCAGCTGTGAACACCATCCCTAAATCTTAACAGTCAGGAATTAAATACAGGGTTATAGCTCTTCTCAAAGAAAATTAGGCTCTGCTTTCTCAATGCTTATAATTGAAAAATCATCATTTATCTTCTGCTCCTCATTTGTCTTTCTGGTGTTTAATTTTCTTACTTACTGGTGGAGAGATGGAAGACAGATTATTATTATGAGAATAAAAGAAAGGAAAATGTGTATGTGCCTGTACACACAAATCCAAAATGTGAGTAACACCTGAACAGAACAGAGCCCATGCTGGGCAATCTGTGATCCACTGGCATGGAGACTGCTCGTTCACATAGCTCTTACTATTCTACACAAACAATTGAAAAAATACATTAAACCTTAGGAAAGATGAAAGAATAGTTTTATAGCACAGTCAAAAGCAAAGGGACATCTTCTATTCAAGGTGATTTTCCAGGAAACACAAGGAGCTGAAGTCACACTGGCTGTGACAGGCCTACCAATACATTTGGATATTGAGGAAGTGTTTAATGCAAGAGTCCTGGGGAGCCAGCCCAGTGCAGGCAGCACCGTGTGCTCTATGGGGAATTCTGCCAGAGGATCTGATAAGCGGAAATCCCACTGCGTCCTGACATGCTGGGATGACTCAGATGTGGAATCAGACAAACTGCTGCAGCAACAAAGACCTAATTTCTCTTTCTAATGGAATCATGAAAGTCCATCACATCCTTTAATTGTGCTGTGATGAAGCACCTTCAGCAGTAGCCTTTGGTGCACATTTCTGGGCTCTGCGTCGTGTCAGGGCAGATTTTTGTACAGAGCAGTGGGGCAACCCTGCAGAGGATGTAAATCAGCAGAGCTCAGCCATAGTGTATAATATCCAGGATTCCCATACAGGTGACACATTGCTAAATGCTTTTCCTGTCCTTCTTATGCTCATTTTATGCACAAGCAGGATGAAAACATCACAGTTTTAGAGTGTTCAGATAATTGCTTTTTTTGCTCACAACTTGCTACCATAGAAATTCTAATGTTAGAACCCTCAAGAGACCATATGGGCAGTAACCATTCCTTATGTGTTGCATGTGCAGAAAGAACATATTTTCCTATCAGTTCACACAAAAGCAGATCATGCAGAAATGATTTTTAAAAATTACTACTATTTTCCCTGCGGTAACAGCAATAGAACAATAGGTAACAACCCTTGAATGGGTTCTCTCTGTTTTACAGTACATGCATCTTTTTGCCTTTTTTGTCACAAGAGAAATAAAGACATTAAAATGTATGTTTCTTTTCAGAAAGCGCTGTATTGATTTTATGTAACGTCTGAATACGTTGTGTTGTAACTTAACATATAGCCATATAATTTGTCTGTAACAAGAAATAGACCAAAAGACTTGCTCAGTGAATTGTACAAATGAGCCTTTCCTCATCAGTGATCCAAGGCATAATAAAATACCCCGCTTTTTCATTTCCCTCTGTGAGGCGAAAAAGCTCACTTACAGAAGCTAGTATATTCCACTGGAAGAAAAGGTGATTAATCATAGCTTGAGTCCATACTCAAAGGGAAAAATCCCATTTGGATCCAGGCCTTTGTCCCAGGATCATTCAGTTCCATCTCTAGTTTGGAGAGAATAAAGTTTTTTTGATTAAGAACCACAAAAATATTACTTTGTTGGAAGAAAGCTAGCAGTAGCCAATGCTGCTATTACACCATCCCTATTGAAGGACAAAAAGCTAATAAACAGGTTGTTCAGATATTTTCTAATAGTTGAAAATATGAATCATAGCCAATAAAAGCCAGCTGAAACTTGAAAGATTCTTCCCCAAAGTAATCAGGTCATGCAGCAAGGAATGGATGCTGGTCTAAACCCAGAGATATTACAAATTTAGTATTTCTGAAATCTTTCTGAGAAATGAGGTGTATAACACTGACAGCTCAACGAAGCCCTCAAACATATATCTCATAAAAAACATACCTAGAGGCCAAACAAATTCTGAGGAAGGACAAAATAGGAAAGAAAAAAAAAAGAAGTTGCAAAAGTCCATGTGGATATTCTAGTGAGCTATTTTCTGGAGGAACAGGGATCATGGCTGTGCAGACTATGCATGCTGTAGGACACCTGGAGAATCCTGAATCAGTCTGGCAACTCTTGGGTAGTTACATCCCTTTCATATCTGCCCAGTACCAGCAGACATCTGGTAACCACACTGCCACTGGTATCAAATCCAGTGTCTTCATGAAATACTCAAAGAACAACTTTCTCTGATAAGGGTATATGCAAATTTTCAGTTTGTTTACAGTAGCATTGTGTTTAAGGGCCAAGACAACCATGCTCCTCCATCACTGATTTGGTTCCTTTTCTTTCACATTCTCTGGGCAAGGTCGAGAAAAACCACACGTGATCATTTCCCTCCCCAAAGCTGAGGAGGCTTTGCCCCGAGCTGCTGTGGGCTGTCTGCCACTGTGGGATATCTTCAAGTACCTCTCATGGTAACAGCAAATGCTGCAGTGGTCTGGGAACATTGCAACTAAAACCTGCTCTAGGTGCAGTACCTGGAAATTTGAGGGAAATTCTGAGCAGGTTCTGATTGCTTCCCTTTCTGTTGCTGTTCTGCCCTGCAGAAAAGGCTGTAATGGAGCAACAGTACTGCAGACTACTAAATTCTCTCACAGCCTAATTCTAGAGGAAGTTCATGATGGCCTTTTACAAATCCAAGTGGGTTAGGTGCCTGCCTGCCACTGGAGTCCACACAGGCTCAGTGTCTGATGTGCTTCAACATCTTTGGCATTTCCACTGTCTGTATGTGCCTCTAGACTTCTGCAATTCCAGCTCTAAACTCCTATTGACCTAAATCATGGAATTAAATCCTAAGTTTTGAAAGAATGGCATTTTCAGACACTTAGAGTTATTTTGCCATAAGCAAAATGTCTCATAGTCTGTATATCAGTTATGATTTATGAGTCAACCTGACATAGTTTAAAATGCTCAAAAGCAGATGTGGCACTTCAAAAGCTTTGCAGAAACGTAGCTGTGAAAGCCAAAAAGGCACAACCTCATCAACAGGCACAAACTCAAGGTGTTGTGCAGAATTTTTATTTTTGCAGAGTTTCCTAAGATCTGCTAGAAATACCTGCAAATTGAGAGCTATATTTATTTCATGTTTAATTAATAAGCAATAGTATCTGTTGCTGTAAGCATACATGGGTTTAAAGGAGTTTCTACTCTTGGCTCTTCCCTGGCCTCAGGTTGGATGCAACATTTTTGGTGGGGACCTGATGGGTGTCAGGGGTTGTCAGCTTTGGCTGTTGCAGGCAGGAAAGAGCAAAGCTCAGCAGCAAAGGGGTTTTCCCTGTCAGTGACCTGCCACAGGCCCTGAACAGGTCATGTCTGGGAAATGATGGTCTGATCACGTCCCAGAGCCCTGGCAGTCAAGCAAAGGGGAGGTCAGGTGAGGAGGTCTTGAACTAACTACAGCTAATATATGTCAAAATTAACAGCCTGATTTTCACACAGAGATAACTGGGAGGTCACTGGAGATCACACAGCATTGCTATTTCTGGATGCCCTTGGGGCATGCTGCAGTAACCCAAGCTGGATTGAGCAGAGCCCTGTTCACTGTATCAACATCTGGGTCAGGAGCAGAAGGAAATTCCCTCTGAGCAAGCATCAGCAGTGAAAAAAGCATCCCTGCTTCTGGTGCTTTGGCTACTCATCAGCTAAGGAGGATCCAGTGCTATTTCTAAATGCTGACTCTGTTTTATGCAACCTAGGCAGTGCTCCATGAAATAACCACCATTTATCCCTTGACTGAGAGCAGCTTCTCAGGGCCTCTCAGCTTTACTGCTCCTAAATGCTGCAGATTGAGGTGGCCTTCCAGAGTCACTCAAAGCCCAAGGAAGGCGTTGAGGTGCTCTAGGGTGAGTTGCCTCTGGACTCCACCGGAGGAGACAGCTGAGCTCTTGGGATAATGCAAATCATTGTAGCTACTCTGAGCTTTCACGCATGGAGTTCTGCCAGGGTACAAACTCTTCTGTCAATAGATTCTCAGTTAAATTGTGGTGTCCAGTGCATAGCCTGCTACCATATGAATATTTCCTGTATCTGACATAGCAGAGATAATGGGATGGATCTGGGTCAAGTATCAGTACTTTTCTCTATTCTTTATGTGACATGTGTATTATGGTGGTTTGGTCTCTAGTGCATCTAAATCCAGGTTTTCACCTTGGAGTCTTTGTTTCAAATCCAGTTCAGAAACATCTAAGAGCTGTTACCATACAAATAGCTGCCATGTGAACTGCATCCAAAGGCATCTTTATTAGCTTCTATTAGCTTGCTTGGGAAACTAGCTTGTTCACAGCACTGTCCTCACAAGGGAATGCCCACACTTAGCTGCCTTCCCCTCCATGCCTCTTCATCCAAGCATTCAGCATTGCCAGCTTTCTTATTTGTAAGGTCCAAGAGAAAATTTCCTGAGTGTCTCAACTAAAGATCCTCTCTATGAGGCAGAGCATTGCCTGCACTGATGCTTCATGTGGCACGACTCCATCTCCTGGTAACCAGGGGGAAATAAAGCCATCTGCTATTTGGGAGTCCCAGGATCATTCTTGGCTTTTTGCTGTTACATGGAATGTGTGTGTCCCCTGGCTGTGCCAGTGACAGCCTGGAGGTGTAAATGGAAGCTGACCACAGGGTCTGGATGCCTCCAGTGTGAGACCCTCCATGGTCAGGCCAGCCTGATGTGGCCAAATCTCTCTCTGTTGCAACAATTGTACAAGAATTAGGAGTATTTAGCCCATAACTGTACAGATCTCACCTTTGATGCTTTAAGGAGGGTTGAGCCCACCCAGCAGTAAGCAGGTAGCCTGAATGCTGAAGACTTGGATTCAATTCCCTTATGATGAGACCACCATGAATTAAAGGTGCTTAGGATACCTGAGGAAGGAGGTTAGAGTACGTAGCCTAATTTCAGTGCTTAGTCTCTTCTTTCCCCTATTTCCATCAATAAAGAAGGGAGACAAGTCTTTTATACTTCACGGTACTCTAATATTGTACTAGTGCAAGCCATAAAAACACACAGAAAGTTCTCTTTCCATCTTCTCGAATAAAGACTTACTCATTTTGGACAAGAACATCTTATAAGACTTTAAAATATGTACAATAGACACAAATATTGATTATCATAAAAATAGAGAAGCTGTAGAGAAGTGGTAACTGATGCAGCAGTTCACTACAATGACATGAAAGGTTCCTAGAAATGGAAAAATTCCACCTTCACAGTGATGACTCTTGCCCTTTAAAAAACAGCCAGATGAGACTCTTTCTACCCACAGGGCTCTCCTGCAGTGACAGCTACATTAACCTTTGCTGACAAGCACTTCTCTTTGCTTGTAAAATCAGCTTAGTGAGTGCAAAATTCTTCCAGACTTTAAAATGGTTACTATCAAATGGAGATATGCTCCATGCAAAACAAAACATCCTCGTGCCTTACAATTACTCCTATATTTTTTGCTTTGAGATCACTGGGTGGGCTGATACAGGATGATGTCTGGGCATCTGTCTCCTTTGGCTAACATTGCAGAAGAGATGTGAACGTAGGAAAGGACACTGAGTTTTTTGCTGCATTTCTCTCCCTGGGCAGTTTTCCATGCTTATCACCACATTGTCTGGGCAATGAGCAACAAAGCAGAGGAGCAGTAATATATGCTTGGGCTGTCTGTCTGTTGCCATTATAGAAATGCTTCAAAATTGCAGAAGCAGCCAGCCCGGTCCCTCCTGCGCACGGGCACATGCGCACACAGACTCCTGCTCTGTCCCTGACATCCTATTTCCCCCTATTAATGTCACATCCTTCTGGATTATACATCTGAGCTCTCCCTTAAGAGAGAAGCTCCTCCTATGCAAAGGGAATTCTTCTGGGCTTGGGCAAAAGGAGGGTCTGCCAGTCTCCTCCCACCCTGTGGCAGCACCAAGCCTTGGAAACTGGGTCACACGAGCTCTGCCACCTCGTCAGGGTTGGGCTTTCACATCACCTGGGGCCATTTCAGAGACTTCATAGCCCCATGGATTGAATTTGAATCATGCAATATATACAAGTTTTATGCACTCAGCAGTTCTATGATATTTCTATGGCATTTGTAATTGCTGACCAGAAATCTCCAGGACCAGGACTTTGGCATGAAATGCAAGTCAGGCTCCCAAAATCCAGTGCCACCTTGTCACAAATCTGTCATGTCCTGGATATCAGCAAGGTACAGGAATCCAGTACATCACTGAAAAGATTAAAAAAAACTTGGAATAGAATAGAATAGAATAGAATAAAAATTAAACAGATTAGAATAGAAATATAAATAAAATATAAATAGACTACAAAGATTAAAAATGCTTGAAATTATGATTTGTATATCTGGATATTTTTGCAGTGTAAACACAATGTATTCTTACACTGTCTTTCCTTTAAGTGCCAACTTAAAGGAACACTGCCAACCCATGATATTTATTGCAAAACTCCTACTGAACTCTAAGATGTAAACCTTGATTTCAAGCCTGTCTTTTCACTGTATTTGCTGGGGTCAGAATTGCCCAGGCCAGATAATTGACTTAAAGTAAAATATTACGTTAAGTGTCAGAAGGAGCAACGTTCTGCTGCAAAAGCAGTGGGAAAGTACTTTGCTGCAAACCCAGATGCATATCAAGTGAAGTTACTTTTCTAATAGCTCCCAAATTAAGTCACTTTTATTATTTACGTTATTCTGGGATGTTGGATTCGAGATATCTTTGTAAAGATGCAAAGTTAACTGGCAAATCAGACCAAGAATGCTGACTTTCTAAGAAGCTAATTGCGTGTACTTAGTATTATCATGTTAAATTTTGGAACTGGCCTCATCTGCTATGTGATAAGATTTAATTGTGTCATATGGTTCATTAAGGAAGAGGTTCATGAAGTCTTGCTGAAAATAGACTGAATTCCTTTGTAAAGTATGTTTATAAAAATTTGTTTACTGGCATTTAGAGGGGAAATTTTTTTCTGTCTCTCGTATACTCACTTGAAGGACTGCCAACATCTTGTTTAACACAGGTATAATTCCATTATTTTGACACCAAACGAGAAAAAAAATCCAATATAAATACAGATGTGAGAAATCAGACCTGTTTTCTGCAGATCACAGAGGCACTATCTTCAGCCATGTAAGTCAATGGCAGCACAGTACTTGAATTCATTTGGGCCAGGATTGTAGCCAGGACACTTTTCCATCCAAGCTTCCATGTGAAAAGCTTCAAAATAACCTACTAAAAAAGGAAAAGATCATGGATAATGCAGCCAGGGTGCATCACTCAAATGGCGTTTAGAGACAGCTCATAAGCCAGAGCTCTAAAACACAGCACTGTTGTTTGGATGATGAGGTCCTTGGGACTGAAAACAATTTTTTTGCTTCCTTTGCTGGGGCACTGAGATGCCTCTTTCATTGATGGACTACTTACAGATAGAAATCCAAATTATTACAGTGAATGGAATTAGTAAGACATTAAAGTTGTGCAAGTTTTTCTTCCCCACTATCTCTGCTCCTTTAGGAACTTAGCTTTATGGCTGCTGGTGGTCAGCTACAGGATCTAAGACTTCTTCCTAAAGAGCATATCCCTCTGCTAAGGAAAAGACACAATTTAAAAGTTATGTTCCACCCATGTGCCTCCTGAATATGGGTTCACTGCCCTCAGTCTTAAGTGTTCTGCTGCCACAGGGTCCCAAACCTCCTGGCTGCTCTGCGCCCACCTCTTTCAGACTTCCACGCCTTCTTTATTTGCACCTAAATTGCTATGAATAATAAAACAGCAGTTCAATTTCTCTGCTTTAACAGATGCATCTGACTTCTGCTTTTGTTTCAGTTTCAGCTATGAATAAAACTAATCAAGGCATGTGAAGAAGCCATGGGGTCAGAACCGTTCAGAAAAGGGTCACTAATAATCTAAAACTATGGTCAGAATGTCTGGCTTCTAAAGTCTGAAAGAGCCATGGGAAGGGAAGGCAACATTTTCTGCTCTTAAATTCATATGCAGAAATATTTCCAGTTTAATATCGGCAACTCTTTTGACTTAAACGATCCACAGTTTCTAGAAACAGACTAACAAATCCTGAAATTGGTATTTGGGAAGTGGCGTGATTATTATTCCAGTCTGATCCAAGATCTAAAAGAATTTCTAATTTATCATATCAAGGTTTCCTGATGAGTAGCCATGAGGGAGATTTCAAAGGTCAGGAGAAATGAAATGCAGATTTAAACTCAAATTAATCAGAGGCAGACTCCAGACTGGCTTACACGTACATGGGTAAACATTCACTGTGGACTATATATCACTCCAAAATATGGAAATGTAATCTAGAATTGAATTTCAGAGCACCGAACAAAATGTAAGCCATAGGAAAAAAGCTGTGGCTGAAGGTGAAAAATCACACAGCAGAGACTGGGGAGCAATAGTGCAGGGAAACGGGTGGACATGACCCCTGAGTCCACCTGGCCAGGCCTCATCAGACACTGGGGAAGGGAAAAAGCTGCTCTGATTGATTCTATTGTTAGCCTCAAGATGGTTTTTCAGGATTGGATCCCTGACTTGCTCCTTTTCTGGGATTTGTAATTTTTTCAGAGTGGGAAGAGAGCCTTAAGGACATGTTGCCACAACTTTAGGAATGGCTGAGCTGTGTCACAGAGATCACAGTGCTGACCAGGTCTGAGGCTTAGAGATTTTTATAGGACAGCTGTTGAAAGACTAAAAGTTTTGGTCAAAAGTTTGTCAGACATACAGAAGCTCTGGTAGATGTGTTTGCTTTATTTAATCCATATATTTGCCCATTAAATAATTCAGAAGCAGAAGATGTTGTATTAAACAAACTTCAGAGAAAAGTGATGGGAGTGCATTTGCTGAAGCAAGAGCTTGTATAATGAGACATTTCATAAAAGAAGCTGGACTTTTAAAGTCAGAATGGATTAAGGGCATGAATTCATGTGTCCCATGAGAACTTATTATAAACTCGAAGGACATTCAGAGACCTTCAGCAAGAACCAGCTTTCACACTTGAGTTTAATTTTAGTATCATTGCAGTTGTAAATAAATTGTTTTTACAGTTGTTTCAATGTGAATAAGAATTTTATCTGATCACCCAATTAAGAGTATGGGGGGTTTATAAAAAATTAGAAATGTATTAGGGATGATTTTGTGCATTTCTGAACACAAAGAACTTTATAAAAATTGCACTTTTCTTTTAAGGCTATAAAAGAAGGAGAATTTAAATTATACCAAATAAACCACTATGAAAAAGCCAAGTAAGTTTTTCCTTATCTATGGCATTGTTATAACACAATCAGTTGGACACTGATAACTACTTATCATATTCATGGCTGATTTCATATTCTCATACAGTAATAATCGTATTATGATCACACAAACTACTGTGTTGCCAAGGCTGCAGGAAAATGATAACCTGCCTGAAAGTAAAACCTTCAGAAGTGGTGTAAAGGAAAGAAACCCAAACTGGAAACTTTCTCATTAGTCCCCAGCTGCAGGTGAGGGTCTTTTTGCCCAAACCTGGCTGTGGACACAGCCAGAGCAGTGAGGATGGGGGAGATGGGACCTCCTGCTGCCAGCACCTCAGGCTGGTCTGTCCTTTAAGATTTCTTTTTCAGAGCCTATTTTGCAAAGCAAACTTCAGTATGGCTCTACTTCTGATGCCTCAGGTAACACAGACCCTCTCTTCCTATCCTATTCTATTTCCCTTTTCCCTCTCATTTTCACAGAGACTTCAGCTTTCTTTTGGCCAACCCAATTACAGGGAAACTACTCTTCTTAGTAGTGATTAAGCATAGTCAGTGACTTAAAAACAACAGAACAAGAGTCCTGCATTTAACTTTCACTAAGAATTAAAAAAAAAAAGGCCAATAAATGGTCACTCTATTTTCATTCCTCTTTGATTTTTCTGTCGCAGAAATGAGTTTTCTCCCCTATTTATTTTAAAAGTGCTTTTGAGCTGTTCAGCACTATTTCTGCTTTGGACATGAGTTACCACTGTTACAGATGTGTGCAAATTGTGATAGAATAGAATATTTCAGTCTGAAGGGACCTACAGTGACCACTTAGGCCATCTAGGTTACTCTTACATGATGGACTGTTTTTGCTCAGTTCTGGGGCAGGAGACTTTTATGTCTCACCCATCAGGTGTTCCTGCTGCCTGGGACACACTTTCCTGTGATTCTTCAGCAAGGTTTGACCTCTGGTATGTGACAGATGAAAGACAATGACTGATCTGAGGCCTGGATCTCATTTGGTGATTCTGCTAATGAAGTAGCATGTGGACAGGCAACAGCCTTCATTAGTTGTCCATTTTTTTTCCTGCAGCAACTGCTGTGTTTTGGGTTCACAGCAAAAGTTATGCAGGATTGTAGGATGGAGTCTGAAAAGAGGAAATATTAAGCTCACTTAGACACCAGGTTGCCTTCTCATCACAAGTTTCGTACTAAATAATGTTACCATAATGATTTTTATTTTAAAAATATATGATATCATTTATCAATTGCAAACTAATTTCACTTTCTCTGTCCTATGAATTTAAGATTCATGTAAGATTGATCATTCTATAAGAGAAAGCAAGTCCTATTTTTACTTAGCCAAAAGAATATTTGTAGTATGTTAAAGCCATAGTTGCATTTCTTACTATTCCAAGCCTTCAGTTGTCAAATGCAAATATATAAAAGTTGCACTTCTGAGATTTTTAAACTTCTGGTGTTGCATTGAGTTTCTTTTTTTTGTTTTGTTTTGTTTTTATGAAACTATTAGAGTAAGACTTAAAGAAGTTTAATGATGCGCTCAAAAAAATATCTCCTTAGTTTGCATTCTCTTTGTTTGGCTGCTGTGGATACAGATCTGCTGTCCCTTGCCTTGCACAGGTCTCTGGAAGGACAGGGACAATTTTCCTAAGATTTAAGAAGAAGACCAGAGTATTTTAGCACTATCACAGCAAAGAGCAGGAGTGTGTGAAGTTATTGAAACAACAAGGCTTGGTACCTCTAAAGGCTTAACCCTTCTGTTTATCCCGGGGCAGTGAAGGGAAGGGGCAGTATAGCATAAGACATTTTTTCCCCATCAGCAACCCCCATTTCTAGCTGGGACCATATTTCCAAGTTCACTCTGGTGACTAAGTAATTTGTGTTTCGGTACCTAGGGAGGGATGAGGCCCTGTCAGGGATGAGGCTGATAATTGGTTTCTCTTGAGGTGCAGAGATGGGGACACCTGTTAATGAGAAAGTTGACCAAGGACACCAGCCCTGCTGACACTGACTATTTAGCAGCTGTCAGGCAGTAACGACTCCCAGTCACTCCTATCTCGCCTGGGTTTGAACAAGTAACCCAGAGACAAAGGCCTGGTATCTCATTACAGCCCCTCCCTTGAGCCAGCCCACCTTTTTCCAGCAGATGTCTATTGCATTAGTGTCACAATCATGTATTTAAAGGAAGAAGTTTGCAAAGGTACATCTGTCCAGCACCTAAAAGCTCCCTCCTGCACCCAGAAAGTTCTGTCTCAGGCTGCCAGTTGACAGGGGGGTACTGCAGGGTCTGTCCCCATCCTGGGCTCCTACACTCCCACATCCCTATGCCTCCCAGTGCCCACAGTACTTCCAAACTAAAAGTCTTTATTATATTCCTTTTAAGAGCACTATGTGTGGCTTTTTAAAATAGCTGGGGGACAAAGGAAGGGGCACCAAATTATAGACAGGTATAAAATCCCTTTGAGTTAGCAGAGCTGCTCCCACTTACCCTAAGAGAGGATTCAGCTCACCCAGTGAAAATAAAATGAGCAGGTTTGCCTGTCTAACATACCTGATAAGTACAGGGGCTGCAAAATAATCTTCCTCTGAGGACATACATGAAAATATCAGCAGCCAAATACATTTTGGCTTCAATGTATCAGGAGTCTGATCCAGATAGTATTCAGTAGTGAGCACTAGCCAAACTGTATTTACAAGCTCCAAAACAACATGCTTCTGGGATAGAAATGGAAATAAAATGTTACCTGAAGACACTACATGCGAAAATAGCTCTTGCATCTCCCTCTTTCCCTTCCCCCTGCTTTCAACCTGGCAATGCTGAGCTCTGCCTACGGAAATGAACAGCTCCTGCTCTGGTAGGAATGCTGCTTCCAGCAGGTCTGCTGCTCGATAGTGGGCAGGGTCCCCTCCCAAGCCCCACGGCAGCTTTTCCAGTCTGTCAGGTCAGGTAAGTGAAGTGAAGAACAAAAGCATTGCTGTGTGCAGGAAGGGGAAGGGATGGCAGCAGTGACCTGTGGCTCTCACAGCCCACCCTGTCCCTGCCCTAGCCCCCAGCAGTGAGGAGAGACCTTTGCTCAAGGGTCAAAGCATGGGAAGTGCTGCTGGTGTTGGTGGTGAGGTGTAAGTAAGAAGAGAGTTGGCATGTCTCTCAAATCCTCTGTATATTAGTATTAGTATTACTATTAGTATTGTTGTTATTGCTATTATTTTTATTATTATACTGTTTGCATGACAGTCACTTCTGTGTTCCCCAGCTGCAGATTCCAGGCCATGCAGGTAAGAGTGACTGCAGAAAGGGTTCCTCTCTGATCAGCAGATCTCTCAAGGACACCAGACTTGCATCTAGGAACTCTTTGCTTTGGATAATCTGTGCCAGAGCAGCAACAGCAATCCTTCTGTACAGTAAACCATGCAACAATGATGATGTGCTCAGTGATCAAGGGGTAGGAAAGGGAGGTGGAGCTCTTTTGCCATCACAGACCTCATACAGATGTAGCTCTGGGAGTGGTGATGGCAGCAGATGGGCTTGAGGGGATCCCAAGTGGCCAAAGGGGCTGTCTCATGTGCAGGAGGATCAGGAGACTCTGATCACTACTCCCTGCTCCCTAGGCACTGTGATGGCTCCTGGGGGATATTTTTATTGCTCCCTAAGGAGTTAGGTCTGACCTAGACACATTGCCTGCCAAAGAAGCTTCCACCATTTTTTTTTTTCCCTCTCTCTCTTTTCCTTACTTGCACAGGGTTTGCATGGAAATATGTCTCCCAGTTCAGGCAGCATGAAAACTTCCTTTCTCACAGGCTCCCTCCTTCACTCTTCTCTGCAGGTGCCTCAGCTGCAAACAAAACAGGAGTACCATGTATAGCAGTAACCACTCTTTTTCTTGGCACAGAGAAATTCACTGTGTGGGACTATTCCTAGTCCAGAGACAGACTTACTGAAAATAGCAGAGTTAAGGTAAAGCTTTGGAAGATTTATGGCAGACTGGGCACAGCCTTCTGCTGGTGGCAATGCATGCTGTTCCCTCATTGCGCTACATAGTTTGCCAGCACCCTGCCTTATTTTCTCCTCCTGAGCCTCCAGAAGGCCAGCCCAGGATCAGAGAGCCAGTCCAGAGGACCCAGCTGGAAGCACCAGGAGGGTTGTTCAGTCCACTGCACATTTTAACAGGCAGGCAACCAGACCAGAGTATCCTCATCAATAGGACTGGTCCTCATGGGTGACGCTGTTGGTGATCCCAGCAATAAGACTGACCTAAAGGACAGGGGTTAAGCTGCAGGGAGCACATGGGCGTAAGAAATTTGCTTTGATTTGCTCTGTTCAGCTGGAACTTTGGTTTCTGGAGATGTCAATTCTGGAAACTTTCCTGAGCATTACTTTCAATTTTAATGAAGGCAAAGCAGGGAGTACAACAAATAAGCTCAAATGTGCAAGCAGAACTGATCAATTAAGCCTGGTACATCCTGCATGCTATCAAAATCAATGTACATCATGGCTGAAAAGTAGTATCTGCAAAAGAAAGCTCAAGCTCTACCCAAAATGTAAATCCTTGAGTTTGTTTGCTCTGGAAATGAAGAGACTAAAAATAAAATTATAAATACGGGGGCCTTTGCTATTCTGGCTGCTCGGCGCTAGAATTGTTCCTGTATCTGACAGATTATCTCCGCGCCACTAAAAATGATCAGAGCCCTAAGGCAATTAATTCCTCACTTTCAGAGTTTTACTTCTGCGGCAACAACCATCGCCGTGGACAATAACACGGGGCGCCGAGAGGGGCGGGTTTGGAGCGGAGGTAAACAACGGCCGGCAGATAACGAGCGGTGAGTACAAAGGCACGGCAACCTGCTTGCTGGAGGGAAAAGCCCAAGCCAGAGCAGCGCTGCTGTGACCCACTGAGCCGTGGGAAAGACTTCATCACACTGGTGACAGAGTGCAGGGTATGTAATAACAGCCAGTGCCATGCTGGGAAAGGTGCCTCCTCATCTCACCTTGGCAATCTGATCACCCCAAACCACCTGGACTTCCCCTGGGCTCCCGTGGGTGGAGAGTGGTGTCCTGCCTCCTCTTTATATTCAGATGGCATCCCTACTGGTAATGGTGACCCTGCCTGGCAGTGGCAGCAGATGTGGGCAGAATGCAGAGAGGAAACAGAGTCACCTGCCTCCAGAACCTGCTGTAGTCACCCAGGCCAGGAAGGGGATTTCAGCCACTGCAAAAGGTGTGTTGACTGAGATCACCTGTTAGGAGGTCTAAAATGACACCATCTTCTGGCTTGGTTCACGTTTGCAGAGCACATCATGAGGTCCCCAGCCCCACACCACAGAGCCAGCAAGGTGTCAGTGTTCTCAAGGCATCCCCTGCCCAGCATCCAGCCTGAAGTATCAGACCCAGCAAGGGTCACCAGTCCAAACTGTGGGCTGAGGAAAATGGAGTAGAAAACAGAACTGCAACCTCCAGAGGATTTCTCACTTTCACATATGCAAGGAGAGACAAGCTGGAAGTGCTACTTTTATATCAGAAGTGCAAGTGTGATTTCCTGGAGGGCTTTCCCTCACTCAGTTCAGGGTGATGGTAAGGGCCTTTTGGCAAAACATGAGTCTGGCTTCAATCCAAAACATCCTCCGAATTCCCAGATTCCTGATGAACCAGCAGCATAAACATCTGATCTCCAGCCTTTGCTTTGGACTGAATTGTTTTGAAAGGCAGTTGCTATAAGGAGCAGAAAGTGATCCGTAGATCCTGGAGACCTGCAACAGCAACCTGCAACATCTCTGCACCAGGCTGAGCCCAAGGGGAAGGGCGCTTGTTGTTGTCTCTTTTTCCAATCTGGGCCAAATTTTATTTCATTCCATTTCAAATACCACACAAGGCAAAGATAATGGGTAACATGTCAACTCACAAGGAAATCCCCGTGTTTTGTGTATCACCTCACTTCATGTAACACTGTTGCAGTTCTTCCTTGGAAAGACTGATAATGGATTTTGTGTAAGAAAGAAATTTGTGGAGAATTAATTTTTGTGCAGAACATACTAAAACTGGATGTTATCACTTAAGCCACTGTTCCTTTAAGTTGCGCTGCTTGACACTATGAATTATTCAGATATCTCTATGATATATAGAAGTGGTGTCAGCATTTTAGGGCATGACTCTCCTCTCTTATCTGCTATAAAATCCCAGTGGCTTCACTGAGCTATAAAAGGCAAAATTAGGTCCTCAGTAGCATTGTTGTCTTGCAAGCAGAAAATACTCTTTAACACTGAGTGAAGGGTACCAACAGGCCCTGCTTATAGTATAAAACCAGATATTTGCAATTCCCTGGTGCATCAATACATCTAAAAGGTCATTTATTCATTTGGGAATGAGAAATCAGAGTGTAATGAAGATGGGGGATAGTGTAACATTGCCTATTTTCTCTATTACAGAATTACTCAGGTTGCATCGACCTCATGCTGCTAATACCAATGGGCTCATCTGCTTGAATAGCGAGGTGTCTGTGCTGGAGCCAGCAGTGCTGAGCCTGAGCACAGAGCTGTGCCAGGGAAAAGAAGGGTTGGAGGAGCCCAGAATAGCCCAGGGGCTGCTGCATCCCCCAGGACACAGACTGTTCAGGCCAAACCTGTCATGCTCAGGGGCTGATTGGGCTGCAACCACTTGCCAAGAAACAGAACAGCCCCTGGGAACAGTGCTGATAATTTTTCTATCCTTGCATTGATTTTTTTTCCTCCTGTTTTTAAACCAATGATGTCAAAGATAATTCAGTTGAAACTGTTATAAATTCATTGTCAAACATGGAAGAGCATTCACTCTGCCTCCCCAAAACTGAGGGGCTGTTAGAGCTGTAAGAGAAACAAGGATAGAGGTGGCAAGAGAAAAAAAAAATGTATGTCATGTGAATATACTCTTGGCAAAGCCAGGGTTTAAATCACCAGTGGCTTAAGTGATAGGGGTCTAAATTTCTGGAGATTCCTGTGCCTTGTCAGTGGGTGGGTGCTGCACATTCAGAAAAGATGCAACTATAAACCAGAAAGTGCTTTTGTCTGGCAAAATAACCTCCTGCAAGTTCCTCAGCCTTCAGGAACCAAGTTCTGCCCCCACATTTGCAGAGCCCCCCTACGCTGTGAGCTCTTTGTGTAACTCAGGGCAGAATTTGTCCTCAGTGATGCACCCTGAAGTCAGGGTAACTGAGGGCTGCAGTTCAGTGATGCCAAGGCAGATGTAAATTCTTACCTTCCATTTCTGCCATCTCTCTGTTGCAACACGTGTGTAGGTATTTACAAAAGGGATATTTACAAAAGACAAAGACATATCAAGCATCTCTGGCCTTCTTCCCATGGTAGATAGGATGGTAAATATTTTTGGAAGGGATGTAAACCTTAATGCTTCTGGGAGGGAAGAAGCCAAGCAGTACCAGATGGCAGAGAGGAGGAAACTCACCCTATGGGCAGGTTTTTCACAGTATTCTCGTCAGCATCTGGTATTTGCCACTGGAAGAGACAATACAGGGGCCAGCACTTTGATCCAGACTGCCTGTCTCTCTATTCCTGCTACTGATTGATTTCTTACCTGTTCAGAATAAGTTCTGCCAAATTATTTTCCTGACACACACTTGAATCCAAAATCTCAGGGTATCTCCTCTTTGGGTAGATGATGGTGGAGGATGTGACAGCTCCCTAGCACAGCTTCAGCTGATCCAAATCTTGTAGGTGAAGTTAGGAGATTTTTCTTAATACTTAAAAAAAAAACCACCAAAACTCTGATATTGCGTGTAGCCTTCTGACTGCACAACAAAGTTGGATTCCCACTATACACTAAATTTGGAGTGAAAGGTTTGCTCTAGTTGTTATGTATGTGTTTTGGACATGTCAGTCACCTGTAGGTCCCCGGTAAGAGCAGCGTTGACTACTCCTTCTTATGATTTAGCTTCCAGTCGTTTCCCAATGTACAGATCAGGGATGAGGGAAAAAGCCTCCATATTTAGAGTTGCACAAAATGGTTATAAACTTCCATGAAAATGAAGCGGTAGTAAACACTGTGGGTGAGGGGATTTTTATGGGCTTTTTATTTTTGGCTCAAACATGCTGTGTCTGCCCACTCTGTAGCTGCTGGTACAAGAGATCTGACTTGGTATTGCTCCATCAGCCCTGTAAGGGAGCCTGCAGATCTGGACCCAACACGTGAGTGTGCACCTCTTGGGTGAATGCAGGACACTTTGAAATGTACTGGAAAATGGCATTTAAGGCACATCTTGAGAACACACACCTCCCTTGCCTTCCTTCAAGGAACAGCTCTTCATCTCCACTGGTCTCCAGTTTGGATGCTACTCTTTGTAGCAATGTTTAAAGGCTATTTATGCCTTTTGGAGGACCTGTTTTTCTGGCAAGACAAAGAGTTTGCTGGTCACAATCATAATACTTCTTGGAATATCCTGAAGTCTTTTAAACGAGTTGGTGCATTGTAGAATTTTACTAGCAGTTTCAGGGCACAAACTAAAAAAGGCTTTATGGACACAAGATTAAATCCTCCAGTAAAATATACTATTTTCATAAGGAGAGAGAATGAAATGGATGGCCCACTTATATTGCCAGAAGCCAGCATTAAGGAGTGCTGCATAATCTTCCAAGAGACTGCATTTTCCTCATTGCTCAGCCAGATGGGCAAATGGAGGCACAAAGGCTTTTCACAGAATGGTTCAGCTGATCTGGGAAAAGAAGGAAGAATAACACAAGATGGTTCTTCAGGTCGTTGCTACTTGGAAAAGTGTACTGGCTGAAAATACTGATTAATCAAGCTGGAAGTGAGGTGCCTATCTTGATAGCAGACTTTGGAGCATTGCTCATTTTTTGTTATCGCACAGCATTTTCTCACAAAAGAGAGCTACCATTGTTGCAAACTGGGTGCTGGATTCCAAAACATTAATCAAGGATTAGGCCTTGCTGCTGATTTATGGGAAAACACCAGCCCCACAGAGGATATATCCCATGTAAATGATTAATAGAGCATGTGTTCTTCGAGATTGCTCCTCAGCACATATGAACTGGATCACGGTCTGGATGCACAGGCAGCAAGGTGTATTTCTCAGGCTGCCTCAGAAAACCAAGGTCTGGGAGAGTCTCACTGGGATTAATCCTGCCCCTCTGCCCACTCCCACACCTATGAGTGGACTTTGGAAGAGCCACCCCTCTCCGGGGAAGGGAGAGAAGCGGCAGCATAGCTCTGAGCTGTGGTGGTGTCTTCTGTAATACTGACGTATCCCTGTAGAGGGAATGCTTTGGTAAGACTTCAATGAGGCTGTGTATCGCTCTGTTCTATCAGGGACCACATTCATTTTTTGCATCACCTGCTGAGTTCAGGAGTTAACATCAAGAGCATTTTTACCCAGTAGGTTGCCGGTAGTTGTTTTGTTGGGATTTTTTCTAAAATTCTTATTTTGCTACAATTTGCTTTAAAATTTCATCCCTGACTGAACAGGGTGGAAATGCCCATTTGATTCAGTGCAAGGGATAGGCTTTGATGCTGTCTTACATGAGCATCAAAAGCTAAAGATAACATGCATATTAAAAGTGTTTTTCACTGGCAGCTTGCAGAAGGCCCCATGGCCAGATGTAACAAGAGGGAATCCATAGTGTGTTGTTTACCAGCTGCTTCTACACTTCATCTGAATTGCACGAGGAAATCACAATGCCTTCTGAACAACACCAGGAAACAGGGTTTTTTCACTAAAACTAAAACTATGAACTCATCATAAATACCCCTACATTATGTGTTATTTGTGTTGATTAAAGTATGCTTTGCAACACTGGGTTTGTTACTGACCATAAAACTGTGCACTGACCTAGTCATTTCCCTCCAAGCTATCAAAGCATTTAAAAACTTATCTCAACCCAGCCCTTGGTTCCACTGTGCCCACAGACCACCTGGGCCATGGACACTTTCTGATACCTCTGTTCTAGCACTGCTGCCTTGCCTTTCCAAATGAAGTGATTTTCCTCTTCTGCACTGCAAGGTCCACCTTGAAGGAAAGATGAGGGAGCAGTATAGATGATGCATACTGTCCTCTTTATTCAGGTCGCAGTCACTCAGACCATTTGACATCTGGACACCTGGCAGCTTCAATGCCACCTCCTGAGCACACAGGCTTCTGGATGCCCAAGCACAGTAGGTCACCAGCCCTCAACAGCCACCTGGGCACCAGAAAGGCAGAACTGACAATGAACCCCCTACGGATGGCATCAGGGTGGTCTGTGGTGTTAACATCTCCAAAAGCACAGACATACCCACTGAGTACTGAAAGCAAGTCTTAATTATCACAATTCCTCTGTGGATATTAATAATCTCCTCACTTCCTCTGAGGAGACCCCCTGTCTGCTGAGCTCAGTTTCTGCAGAAACATCAATAATACTCAAACTTGGAAAGGTTTTACCTAGAAAAGACAGCTTTGCTTGGGCAAGTGATGAAGCAAACATCAGGCGAGCACAGCAATAAACTGCCCAGCCCATGCACTGCCACAGTGTAGCTTCACCTGTGTCTGTGATACAGTTGCCAGAGGCTTCTCTCTCTTTTTGACTTAGGTCAATGATGAACAATTGCTCCATAACATCCCCCTGCTCTGCTCCTCCTTCCACCGGCCACTGGCCAGGGACCTGCTAGTCAGATCAGCGCTTGGGAGGGTCTGGGAGAAGCACTTTCCTCTTCCTGTGGGGAAGGATATGATTAAAACCTTGTAAATAAAAGGCTTGGCTCAAGAAACGCCTGGGTGCTTTCTAGACACAAAGCAGCCATGAGCTGTGGCTGAGGGCAGTGGGAAGCAGGAGGCAGGGCACAGTGTGGTGCCATGCCATGCCGGCCATGGCCTGTCTGCCCCAGACCCCAGGAGCAGTGACCTCTCGGCACAGACACCTGCTGGTTTCCATGTCCTGAGGGCTAACTGAGGTGGCAGCCTCAGGAAAGCCTGACCAGCAACAGCCAGGACTGCACCTTCTGGAGAATTGTCACCAAGGTGGAACCCAGGTCAGACCACATCTGTGGTTCTGGGTGGCCCCGGTTTTACCTGCTTGGAGCTGTCCCCCTTGAAAGGAACCAACAGGCCACACCACTGGCTGTGCAATGTGACTCCCTCCCCTCTAGGGAACCATCCCGGTGTGGGTTTGTGCTAGGGGAGAACTGTCCTCTTCACATCTTCAGCTCTGTGCTGTGTGCTACCAAGAATCCATCTGCAAATCCTACATGAAGTGAACCAGTGTCCATGCTCTGTCCTAAGCTCCTCTCACCCTTTTGATAATAATGTGATGAAAGGCTTTCTTAGGAGAAATGGGACAACAGCACCCACAGAGGGGATGAACTCCTCCAGGAGCAGGGAGGGTCTGTTTTTTTGCTTTAGTAGGGAACAGGCAGTTGTCTAGTTTGCCAAGGGAATATCTGGGCTCAGAAACCCAGCAGTGTAGACTTGTGCAGAAAAACAGGAAGAAACTGCAGCTTTACTGAGACTAAGAAAGATAACATCAAAAGGCAGAAGTTGCAATCCTCCATCCCTCTCTGTTCCGATGCTCCCTCCATGCACAGGCCATATGCTCTGCATCCCACGCTCTGGCATCAGATTTGATGTCTCTTTATAGCTAGAGGGTGTCTTGACCAGCTTTCCAGTGTGGTCAGAAACCTGATGTTGCACTGGATTAACCCTGGAGTCAAACCATTTACTCAGGTTCCTAAGTAACACAAAGCTGGCAATTCCCTGGGGCTTTTTAAGGATACTCATGCTGTATCCTGGTGTACCTTTTGTTTTAACAGTGTGATACTTACTGGCCAAAAAGCAGCCCATGGAGAGATATCATAGCCCAAGGAAAAGTGCATTAGACTGAAACTCAGGGGATGTGATGCAAACATATAGGAAATCTGCCGCATGTAGCCTAGGAAATTAACTTTATGAACTTTCCGTGCCCTTTACTAGGTTCTGTCTGATGTGGGCAGAAGTTGAGGCTGGCACCCCCGCCTCCTGACAGTAAGGACGACCAGAACCTGTGACGATTTTACCGAGGAATAAGCGTTATCTGCGACTTCAGGGCCGTTTCCTCCCGCACCACTAAAGGAATATGCCGTTCCCAGGAGCAGAGAGGTGGCAGGGATGCTGGAGCCAGCTCTTTCAACCTGTCCAGGCAGGAGGGACCCGCGGACAAAGGCGGCCGCCCCAGGGGGAGGGCGGGCAGCGGGGCAGAGAGGCGCGGGGCCGGGGCCCGGTGACAAAGCCCTTGGCTGGGGCGGCAGCAGCGGAGATGCTCCGGGAGATCCCGCTCCGCTCCTAGCCCAAGGCTGCCG
>VXBB01008376.1:412632-521149 GCA_013399915.1 Illadopsis cleaveri
GGTTTGTGTTTTCTTTTTATTATCATTGTTATTATGGGGTCTATGGGGGAGCAGAATTTCCAGTCCGGCGTTGCTTTTCTTCGTTGTCCTACGCTCAACGGAGAACTATAATATTTCTTCCCCGAGAGATGCTGCAGTGAATTTTAGTTCTAGGAAATCAGGCGAACAAAATCATCCGAATAATCCGAACCATTTGTTATCCTGTGAGAGCAAACGCAGCCTAGGCACAGATGATGGCAAAAAATTCCTTGGAAGGGTCTAAAGAAGACCTGAGCAAAATTTCGGAAGAGGAGATGCTGAGATGGAGCAAGGAAGAGCTGGTGAAAAGACTGAGGAAAGTGGAGAATGAAAAGATGAACTTAATGGTGGAACACGGCAACTTGATGAAAGACGTGAACCGGCGGCTGCAGCTCCACCTGCACGAGATCCGCGGGCTGAAGGAGGTGAACCAGAAGTTGCAGGACGACAACCAGGAGCTGCGGGAGCTTTGCTGCTTCTTGGATGACGACCGGCAAAAAGGCAAGAAGCTGTCAAGGGAATGGCAGCGCTTCGGGAGGCACACGGCCAGCGTGATGTGGAAGGAGGTGGGCATGTACCAGCAGAAGCTGAAGGACCTGGAGGCGAGGCAGGAGACCCTCCTGCGGGAGAACGTGGAGCTGAAGGAGATGGTGCTGATGCTGGACGAGGAGCGGAGCGGGGCCGGCTCGCGGAGCTCCATCGACAGTCAGGCCAGCCTGAACAACCTCAACGGCGGCTCGGCCACCAGGGACGTGGGGGACGGGAGCAGCACCTCCAGCACGGGCAGCGCGGGCAGCCCCGACCACCATCACCACCACCTTCACCACCACAAGGCCGGCGACAGCAAGGCCGGGGCCATGCGGAGGTCTATGGATGACCTGTCCGCGCCCCTTCACCACCGGAGCATCCCCAACGGCCTCAATGGTGAGCCCCTGCCCGCCCCTGCCCTGCCCCGCCCCGCTGGCCCCGCGCCACTACCCCCGGCATGGCCGGTCCCCCTTGGTGGGGTGAGGGAGGTCCTCGCCGTTCCCAACCCTGTCCGTCCTTGGTGACCTCTTTGGCAGCCCCGGGAGCCGGGGAGGGGCACCTGTGTGCGGGGTGTGTGTTATCTATGTCTTGACTGTGTTATCGATGTCCTGGCCTGAGGCTTGGAGCCTCTTTTATCTCCAGAAGGGTTAGTGTTTGGTTTTGTTTGTTTGTTTTGGGTTTCTTTTTTGACAAAAAACAGCCTGAGTTTTCAGGGTTAAATAAACACTAATTGTGTTCCCACTCTTCCTCCTCTTTCTCTTCCCCTTTACATATTTTGGTTTATGTTTGGCTTGTTTGTGTGCTAGTTTGATAAGATTGATAAAGATGGGATGAGATTTTGGAAGCATCTGATGAAAGTGCAGGTTTGTCCCACAGAGCATCACCTGTTAGCTCCACAGGTTCTCAGGGCAGGTTGGCTGTGAAGTGCTCAGCAGTTTTGGAGAGGTGCGACTCGGCTTTCCCCTGTCTCCACTTTAGAAAGAGGAGTTTTGTTTGTAGAGAAGAGATTGCTCTCAAAGGGATGCTGTACTCACGATTTTGTTCAGGCTAGTCATTGAAGTTAGAAACAAGCTCCACAACGAAATCGTGCCAAGCCTCCTCTGGCAGTTCGTATTCAAGCAAAGTTTCTCCTGTTGTCTAATAGTGATCAGGCATTAAAATAACATTGGAATATCTTTAAAAGGGAGATTTTTAAAAATATTTTAAAACCAGCTAGACCACATACATGACTTCTAGAAGGAGTATTGTGATCAAGAGGGCTCAGTAGGAATCAAACCAAGCAGCAATCTAAAAAATTCTTATATGTAAGACTATTTTTAATGTTCTTAATCCTCTTTTCCAACCAGAGAGGACTATTTTCTGGTTGAGGTGTCCTTTTCCCACCTCTAAGCACACAGAGGGGGATAGAGCCCCAGAGGTTGGCTTTGATTGATGTCAGCAGTGGATGTGTTTACCAGAAAACCATGCTTTCAGCTCCCAGAGGTTTTGGTCTTTTTTTGTGTGTGATTTGTGGCAAGTCTTTATGTCCCAAGAGACCTGGGGACGTGGAGGGTTGATAACTTGTTTCCCAAGTGTTCATCCATGAATGTGCTGTTTGCAGTCCTGTTGCCTCAGCTGTGTGTCTCAACTCACTGGGTGAATGAGATGTTCTGGCCACCTTGCCCAGTAGTCAGGGATTGCTGGTTTCAAGGGTGATCCAGTCACCAGATGGTGCATGGTACAGCAAACATCTTTAAATGTTTGGTGTGGAATTTTTTAATCTCTCTCTTCTAAAGCTGTGTAAATCAGAAGTATCTGGTTTGTAAATCGGCAGATAGCTTCTGCTCTTGACGTGACTTGACTTTATTTTCATAAAGCATTGCTCTCCACAGAGGCTTGAAGAGCACATGACTGATATTGAATGTGTTATTACTGTTTTGGAGCAGAAGGGCTTCACAGTTCTGGTTTGTGAACCTTAAACCCTGTCCCTTTTAGATATTGGTAGCTGAATGGGACAAAGCCAGTTGAATTCATCTGTTAACTCAGGGCTCCTGAATATAGAAAAAATAACCAATGCCTTAGAGCTGTCCCTTCAGTCCGGGGTGAAGGCACAGTGGGATGCTTCACCTGGGATTCAAAGGTCCCTGTCAGCACAAAGAGGAAAGCCTCTGCTTTCAGAGCTCGGTCCTCATTGCCCTCCTCAAACGCTGTGTGTGGGACTGTGCCCAGCAGCATCTTTTGGGGGCCCTGAGAGCCAGGTCTCATGTCCTACTGTATGCAGGGTAAGAGTAGGAAAGGGAGGCAGACCATCTGCACACACATGTTTCCATGCGTGCCTTTGCACACCCCTTGTCATTTCCTGGGTCGGAAGGATGGGTACGGGCTCGAGCATTTCAGACCTGACCTTTAGGTTTTAGTGACTTCTGGTTCTGGGGTGCCTGTGGAAGGTGGTCTCTGTGGGAAGAATTGAAGCTCTTTCCTGTGAACCAGTGTGGCTTCATTTCTGAGGGCGGAAAGGATATGATCTGCGCTTTTAAAGCTAATAATCCTTGTAAAGATGTAGACAAGCCTGATCTCTCCACTTAGGTAGTGAAGCTGTAAAATGACTTGAATAGTTGTCATTCTCAGATAGCATCGGTATTCAGCAAGGCCATTTCCCTGGCTGTGCCTTTGGAAATGCCTCTCAATACATATGCAAATGCAGGGCTTATCAGGCTCCTTTTTTGACTGACAGCAAGAAGTCTGGGAGGGGTGTTTGCCTGGGACGAAGCAACAATTCTGTTAAGCCTGTGACGGTGTAGAAGAGCGGGGCAGGAGCAGGTGAACACGAAAAACCACTCCAGTGAGTCAGGTGGGTGGTGGAGCTGTCACGGAGCAGCCCCGCAGTGAGCATCCTGCCGTGGCTCCTGCTCCTGTCCCTGCCTTCTGTGTGTGCAGTCGAGATCTCAGCCTTTTTGTACTCTGTTTTTGTCTTTTTTCCCCTCAGGAATAAACCAGAAGAAAGGCAGAGGAAAGAGAGTGCATGGTCTTTTATTTCTTGGTTGTAACCTTGAGTCTGGTTTGCTGTTGTCTCATGGCTTTAAAGCACTGGAGAACTAACCAGTGGGTGAAACAGATACTGCCCAACCAGCTCAGATAATACTGAAATGAACAGCCCTGTGTGCTTTCTTAGGGAGAGGAGGTGGCTCAAAGGGATGCAGTACAGAATTTAGCATCTGTATTAGGAACACAGCAGGAGCTTGGGACAGCTGGTGGGAGCAAGGTTGCTACTTGTGAGCTGCTTGCTAGAGTGTATTTGCTTATGGAAAAGCTGGAAGGCCCTGAAATTGGAAGCTGGAAAATGCAGAACTGTACTGCCCCTGCTAGTGGTATCCATTGAGCTTCACTTGTTAAGTGCTTTTCAAAAGGCAGTATGGTGGCTGTTAAAACACTTGCAGGAAGGTAGATTTTTAGTAGAATCTTAGTGTGCAAAGGTGACTTAAATGTTTCTCATTTTCTGTTCAGTGATCCTTGGAAGTGAGTTGTTGAACCAGGGCTTGATTTATTGGCCCCAGTGACCCACCCCAGTGTGAAGTGATGAACTCTAGATTTGTAAGGTGAATTCAGAATAAATGGTGTAAGTGTGAAAAACAACCCCAACCCAATTGGTGGTCCACCTTTGCTTCACTTTTCTGAAGTCTGTTTATGTCTGCAAGATGTCTTTCAGAAGCTGATGATTAATTATTTGCTCATGGAAGATAAGATAATAATTATAACATAGTGTGAAAATGGCTAATATTAGAAGACATGTAATCCTGCTTGTTCTGAAAGTGAGAGGTATGGCCATTCTCTGTGTGCACATGGACCTGGGCTGTGGGACAGGGGCACCTTCAAACTATGTGATGGAAACTGGCCAGTTCTAATGTCATATGTCACAGCTCTAAACCTACCCAGATCTAGGACAGAAATTGAAGCACAGTCACTGCGTGTGCTTGTGGGTGCTTTGGCTTTCCTTTTTATGCATGGTGTGTATCTCTGTGTGCACACACAATCTTTCTGCCCATCCAGCTTTAGAAAGCTCTGTTGGAGCAGCTGCTTGACTCCTGACAGAATTAGGTTTAAAAAAGAGAATTAAAAAAAAAAAACCAACAAAAAAGTCCGGCACATTTGGTGATTTTGATTTTAACATGATCTGGAGGAAGGAAAAAACCCTCTGGTTTATTCCCACAGGATATATCCCTGGACTGTGAGGTATGTGGGAACATTGGGAGGAGTGACTCAAAGCTCCCTGAGGCCGGGGCAAGGGCTTCCACCGGTTTTAGCCTTATCTACATCTGACTGGGGCAATTATTCATCCATCTTCCAGCCTGGAGGCATACAGACTCAACTAGTGATGTGCCTGGGACAAAATCCTATGCATACAGACAAAGCTTTAGTTTCATTTCACACCTATCAACTGAAGTTGTCATTAGAACTTCACCTTCTACTGAAACTGCTCTAGGTTCCCAAAATAGACTGGATGGTTTCTGATTTTATTCTGGTTGGGTGAAGTGTTAATTTTGATATTTTGTTTTTATAAATTATTGAGAACATCAACAATTAAAAATTGGTGAGAGAGGCCCAGGAAAAAAAGCTGTGGGTACAGCAGAGACCCTGTAGTAGCAGATATTAATCTGTGGCCTCTTGTTGCTGTCTTCTTCAGTGAAAGAAGAATGGTCTCTCTGGGTGAGGGGGTGGGAAGATCTCTAGTTCTATTGATTCCCACTTGTAGATGTCCACATATTTACCTAGAGGGTACAATATATTGCAGTTAAAATGGTGGCAGAGAGAAATGGCTGTTCCCTGTGGGTTGGTATTGATTGGTAATGCAGCTACCCTGTACTTACTTCTCTTCTTCGCACACTCTTAAGGCCCAAATACTTTGTTTTACTAGTGTATTAACAATCAATGTACTTATTAATTATGATGGCATATTGATGAGGCCTTTGAGATGAGAATATGCAGGGGCAGAAGCAAAAGATGAGGTTCATCCCATTTAATTTGGGATATCTCCAATATAGGCTGTAACATCTGCATTCCCTTGGAAATCCTTTATTTGCCGTGTGGAGAAAGGCACTTTGGTGTCATGCTTTATGTGAACTATGTCTCCATCAAAGAGAGCAGAATTGTGTGCTGGCTGTGCTCTTTCTCTCTGCTTATGAGGAGGAAGCCTGGTCAGCTCATTCATATGCAACCATCTAAAGGCAGGTGAGATCAGCCCTATTCCAGTTATTGTGGTGACCATTGTCCACTTTTACAGTGCACTTGTCCTAGCTCTGGTGAAAGAGAGGAAACTGCCTTTCTCAGCAGCACTCAGATGTCACCCCTTATAGCACCCATGCTGCATGGCCAGCTCAGGTCAGAGAAAGTCCTGTTCTCTTTGCAGGAGACCTCTCAGAGCTCAGTGGCTCCTGCCAAACTTAAGCACAGGTTTGCTTTCTTGACCAATTATTTTCTTATATCAAGAGCACTTTTCATTCTCTGAAAATGGCTTTAATATTCTTTTTTTAATACTGCTGTTTTTAATGTGTTGGTATTTTTGGTGCTGTAGGCTGTTACATACAGACTCCTTGTGATTAAGACAGGAAATCAGCTCTGGGGTGGTATGCTAGATAGATGTAAGACCTCTGGAGCAACACCTGTTTCCATCTCTGCTGTAAATTCAATGTGTTCTGCTAATTGGCTTATCAATGCTGAGGTCTCAGACCTGAGGGGTACAGCTTGAGTTTCTTGTAGCCAGTAGTCATTGGCCACCTATTCAAAGGATTTCCATTGAGTGCTTCATTTGAGACATCTTTGTCATTGCCCACTCCTGCCTTCTTGCTGGGGCACTGCCTGTGTGCCGGCCTACTTGGGTCCCAATCTTCAGGGTAGCTGGTGTCCCTGAAAATAAGGTTCAGGATGCTTAAATTAAAATTGGGCCATATCTGGAAATACATTCTCCATGGTAATGTGTTCTAATTTTGTTTTCCTCTTTCAATATCGTATAGAGATATCTTATTCTCAGCTGTCCTGTTGAAGGAAAAAAACCTGTATTGATTAAAAGACAATTTTTTATGGGCTTTTGATGGAATTATCCACTTAGTCTCATTGAAAGCAATCAGAATAAGGGAAGTAGACTGTGTTGGTTACATGTAAATGATTTGGTCCTCTGGAGACATTTCATCAAATAAAGCTGAGGATCGAATTAAATGGTGATCTAATGAAGTGTCAGACATGGGAACCCAAAATGCAGCCCTGGCAGGTGTTACACTCTAAGAATATGTGGAGACGAGGGGCATGAATGCCAAGACTGACAGAAGCATTGCATTTGAAAGCTGAAGGGTTAATACTTTGTGGGGACAAGGGTGCCTGCATCCATGTGACCTTGGAGATACTGGAGGCCTGCCCTGGGAGGCATTGGGCTTTTTATCTTCCACACAGCATGGCTGTGGCCTTGCTTGTATCTCACACAGACATATCCATGGCAGGGTCTGCTGACCTTGTCCCCCCAGGCTACCCTTGCAGCATTCTTCTGTAGTGAGGTGCCCTTTGGAGATGCTCTGGGAACAGAAGAATGGACAATAGCTGATGGTAGGTGAGATGGAGGTGAGGTGTTTAAACCAGCAAAAACATCTGGTATGCATCAGGTGTGGAGTGAGGGAAATTAAAAACATCTAAGCCCATTTAAAATTCAGCTAAAATGCTTGAACCCAGAAGGCTGATGTTCTTTCCACACTTACATGCAGGCCTTAAAGCATCCCACTGCAAAACACACAGCATTGCTGGCCTGGAACAGGGAAGGTCTTGGGGCTGCACATCCAGTTTTCCTGCGAATTAGCTGCAACTGGCTGGGTTTGCTTCTGCATTCTGTATTTTTAACCTGACTTTTTTGTCTGCCAGCCAGAATTCATCCTGCCCTGTCGCCAAATGTCATCATCCCCTTGTGGTTAACTTGCTGCAATTCATGAAACACTTGGCTGCCATAAATAGTTACGTGCAGAGGTTCCTCTGCACGCGGAGCGGGCACAGCGGCGCAGGCAGCGCTGCTAGGCACTCGCACACGAACATGTCCACCAAGAGAAAGTTGACCCACTTCTGCAAATAGATAACTCCTGGCAGAAAAAGTAACACTGTCTCAGACAATCTATCTTCTCCATGCCTACTGAATTGTGAAGCAAAAAGCAAGCCAGTTCCATCTTCTGAATTAGCAGTGATGTGAGCACAGTACTCCCCATTGAAACCAGGGTGTGTAAATCGGGCCTTGATCTGAGGAGGGCTTAAAATGGCCACAATTTGCTCGTGATTTTCTTTTTTCAGTATAACGAAAGCTTTCGTTAGTGAATGAGGTGCGTGGAGTTCAGGACTCAGCTGCTCTTAGGCATTAGGAAACATTTATCACCATGGCAATTGAAGGCTGCTGGGCAGGCTATTTTGAACTCTTTTCTAGTGACTCATGTCTGGGTCAAGAGCATTTACGCCAGGTTACTTTAGCCCCTGTACACACAGGTACATTTAGTCTTCCTGCCCTTAAATTGTTTCTTGCCTTGCTATTTTGCCCCTCTCAGGGAACTCATTGCTTGTTCTGACTTACGTCTCCAAGGTGGTGGTGCCAAGTGTTCACATTGCTCAGAGCCTCTTCTGTAAAGCGTCTTTGTGACCTAAAGTCCTTGTGAAGTCGATTAGAGGTTAGTTTCAACTGCCTTTGAGACTTCACGGATCTTGCAGCGAGATTGAAGCAATCCTAAATCTGATGTGAGTTATCTCATTGTCTGCTTGGGCCCTCCTACAGGCTTGTAGGACGGGATGTCTCCTGTTTGCCTGGGGTGGCGGTGGTGGGAGGGCTGTCTGCAGCAGAGGGAGCACCCTGGGTGAGTGTCGGGCTCAGGGTGTCAGGGCTTTGGCCAGCTGTACTCTGCAGTCACAGGGTGACACGCTAGCTGTCTTCTGTGGTTGTGTCAACACCGGCGTGCTGGCAGAATTAGTTCAATCAAAGCTGGAGTGCTCTGAAAAGCCCTTCAGACTTTGCTCCATCCCCCAGCTCTGTGCAGTGACACTCAGGACTGCATGCTGCTGCCTTTTCCCCATTTCATCCCAAACTCCTCTGCTGCTTGGGTTTCATTCACATACAAGAAGGTCAGCTGCATTTGATTGTCTGTGAGAGATGAAAGATGAAGTGTGAGGGGCAAATGGATGGAGTAGGGCTCAGGCTAGGAAGCAAGTGGAGATACTTAGCTGCTCTTCCAAACCGTCTCCAGGACAGTAAGATCAAACCATCTCCAGGGGCCTGGGGGTTTGGCAGCTGTGTCTGACCTGTCCCTGCATTCCCAGGACAATGAGAGCGTCTAGGTGTGGTGAGGAAGGCTGCAAAGCAGCTGCCTCTCTGTCCTTGAGCTGTAGAAGATCCATGAAGAGGAAAGGAGCAGGCAAAAGGACTACTCAAAGCAGAGCAGCAAAACCAAACTATTGTTTTAGAAAAGAAGAAAAAAGACAGCGTTTCCAGTCCCCAAAGCATAGTATTTCTATGGAAATAGCAGGAAGAGGCTTGCTGTCAGTCTCTGATCTAGTGGAACTGACTAGATTTTGTTTGTTCTTCCCCGCATCTTCCATCATCTCTGGATCATCTGAAGACAGGTGGCTGTGCATCACAAATGCAAGATTCCTGGTTTCTGACTTTTGATTAAGTGCTAAGCAGTCCCTGGAGGGCTGGCATCTGTCTTTCATCTGCAGTTTTTTACTTGCTAAGGTACATTTCTCTCACTCTATGACACTTATTGATAACGCCTTGTCCTTTAAATGCCACTTCTGTGACACTCTGCTCCTGGCTGTGACTTTGTATGAGGCCGTGGACTGTTCAGTTGTGTGGTACATCTCAGTGACCAGTGAAGTTACTGTGGGACACAGTGAAGTACTGTTGGACTTGAATGAAATTGAGACGTGGACTCTTTGCACTTGCTTTGGTATTTTTTCCAAAGGAAATCCAGAGTGCCTTTTATCTCCAACAAGGGAAGTAATTTGTCCTGTTTAGGCAATGTTCTGCTTGATTTTTGTGTTGCCTGAGGACTACTGCTGGTTATATACATGCAGGAATTTACCATTTTCATGTTGATGTTTTCACTGTTTCCCCCCCGCCATTTTTCTTTTTAGTAGGATCTAATAGAATAGGTTCCAGGACAATTACATAAAAGTCTACTGTTTTATGCCAGAGTAACATCATCAGATGCTAACACAGTATCAGTAATTAAAAAGAACTAATTTTGGTTTATGCTGAATCTTTTCCAGCCCCTAACAAAGGTGTTAAGAAAATCTTATTTTTATGTACAATCTTGAAGGGCTATTGTGATGCACAATATTCTTTTGTCTTCTTGGTTTCATTTTCTTATCTTCCTTACTGGGATTTTCAGTCTCATATTTATCTATTTCCCAGCAGCTGAATATAACTTTGATCTATGCTTTGGATCTACGGAGCTTTTAATCCCTTTCCCCTGAGTTAAAAGCTTGTTTGCTGTTGAATGTGATACATAGTTATAGGTTATATGATCTTCACCAGCAGCTCATGCATTGCACAGGGATGGCACACAGTGAAAAACTCTGATAAAATGTTCCCTTGTTCATTTTCCTGATTGCAGCTGAAACCCAGCATGGGAGTGAGTCAGTTATTCACTCCTGGTCAAACTGCTGATACACCTGTCCTTTGCTGTTATAAATACCTCTGCACTTGCTTGCTTTATTTCAATTATTCTTTCATTTCTCTATGATGCATATTTTTGAGGCTACGAACCAGCTGAGTATTTCAGTCAGTGCAGCAGCCTTTCCATCTTTCAGTTCTGATAACATTTAGAGGGTTATCCTTTTCCACCCGTTTAACACCTTTTAAAAATAGGGACCCATTTTTAAAGCCTATGTGTTTATTCCTCTTTGATGTCTTGAAGCATGATAATATATGCCTTGTTTGTGGAGATCTTCTCTTCTGGAGTGGCTGTAGTTTCCACCTCAGGAGCAATAATGGTTTCTGCAGCTCTGTCCTCCAGGCCACATGTAGATGTAGCTGCATGTGTTTGACTGTATTCAACCATCTTCTGAAAGTTGTTCTTTTTGAGTTTTTGCTTCCTGGATTCTGAGCAATTTATTTGAAAGTCTCCCATGCTTGTCTCCTGACCTCTTGTACCAAAATGCAGTCCTCTTTTATGATGTCAGTTAAGACTGTATTGTTTTAGATGTAAGGTTTAAAATAACAAAAGGATGGATGGTCCTGCAAGTTAGAGTACTGAACAGGGACTCAGATTTGGAGTGCTCTCTCACTGTTACATGGCTTTCTGGTGTGCTCTTAGCTAAATTATGTGATTTGTGGTTCTTCTTTTATACAACCAGTATAATATATTTCCTTTGTCTTCTCCAAGTTTTCTGTGGTGCTCAACAGAATTAGACCCTTACCTCTAACAGGGCCTCTGACCATCGCTATGATACCAGTGATAACAAACAGATTTTGAGTTATACTGAACTAGCAAGGAAGGAGAAGTCTTTAGAGTAACTCCACACATTTCTAATGCCTAGTTTTGGAGTTGCTTCAGATCCTGTTTCAGCTTTGCTGGGATAAAAGCACTTTACATGTTGGGTTGCTTCCCTCTGTATTGTGTATACTTCTTGGAACCACAGGATGATGAAGTGTGGTCAGTCTCCTGCCAACTGTAAAAAAACAGGAACTTGTCAGATAATAATTCTTCCAAATGAGAAGATGAGCAAAATTAGACAAAAAGCAGGGTTTGCCTGTCCACAAACACAGACAAATGCAGAAAGATGCTGCTGCTGCTGTCACGACAACAGGTTACCTTGATAACTTTCAGAGAGTGGACACAGCATTTATTGTTATTTCAGCTCATCCCATCTATGTTGCCCAGTTGAATATCATGTTAGATATGTGTATTTAAAATGTTTATCTGTCAGCCTAGTGCAGTTTTGGCTGAAGTGAAGAATCACAGCTGTGAAGCAGAAGGGTCCTACTTGTCACATTTCTCCCCATGTCACTGCAAAGCAGTGGTGTCTTTGCTGTAATTGCTGAAGGCACTCTTCCTCTTTCCAGTTAAATTCTTACCTGATCCCTTGATTGCTTTATTTCTGATGCTGGTAATTTGGTAACTCCTAACGCGTCCTGACTGAAAAGTCATCAAAGTCACTCCTGGGTGTGAACTCAGAGTTTCTTAACCACATGGGCTTTTATTTCCATTTCCTTGGTGGAACTGGGAGGGAGGATCTATTTGTCAGTGTATCACTGACGCGTTAGGAGGGTGACAAGACTGCAGTAACTCTTCCTAGGCAATTATGTATGAAAGGTTGTCAGTATGAGTAGTATGGGAAGTTAAAAGCCTTAATTTTCATTTGGAATTGAAGCCCTAATGACTTTCCACTCCCACAGCCTGTAAAGACCATGCTTCAGCTTCAAGTTGACCAAGAAAAAACAGGGAGGGGACAGCTTTTATTTGAGGCTTTTTTTGTGCAAATTTTTAATGAAAAAAACAGATTTATGAGTCACTGTTCTTTGTACAAAAGATGATTACTGGGGTATGAACCTCAGAAAAGTGACATTTTACAACTTTGCTGCTAGTCATGCAGTGTGAGCTTTTGCTTTCTCTTTTTTTCAATTAGTTAAGTTAAATAACATCTCAGTTTGAAAGGGCTAATTTTATTCCTGTTTGTTGTTTGCCTTATACACTAATTGTTTTCTCTATGTAAAGCTAAACAGTAGACAGGGGAAGAGAAAGGATCATCCAGAATTAATGTTCTCTAATTATTCCAAATGATGGGTGTAGATCCTGTGGGGTTCAGTAAAGTGTTGTATTCAGTCACATCCCTCACTTGCAGCATAGTAAGGAAGAGAAGCTGGATCACGCAAATCCTTTTGTTAACCCTAGGAACATAATTAAGTTCCTCTGGAAATTTGTTCTTTAAAAAGACAGCCCTCTAAACATCAATATTGTTTAATCTGTGCTTAAAAGTAAAGCTATGTTTTTATCCACTCCTGTGTGTTTTGTTGTTGTGTTTTTGGGTTTTGTTGTTTGTTTTTTTTTTTTTCCCAAGAAATAAGGGAACATTTTGTAACTCAGTAGCATCTGCTGCCTAACACAAGTGAGAGCTGAGGGCAGGAGTGTTGGTAAAGGTGGCACGTGCAGGTCACAGTCCTGCTTTGGCTCTGTAGCAGCAGGTCAAGAGCTCACACAGTGGCTAGTGATCCAGAGCATCTTGGTCTTTGTGGGTCCACCAGGGATATTGAAGAGCATCTTCTGTTCAAAGCACAGGTGCTCACATTTTTGGAGTATTAAGTATTCTGAGAGTGATGGAGGCTTCGTTCTTGGAAGTGGCTGAGGTGACTAGCTAATTTTCTTGGCCGTGGGGCTGTGTCCTTGAGAAAGCATCACTCCAGAGCTGTAAGTGCCCTCTGTCTATAACAGCATAGGTCAACCAAGTTCTCTGATCCCACAGCTGTGGAGACATGTTTGCTCAGAGACCTGCAAGATGAGGAATGGATCATGTAAACAGCAGCTGATGCAGTTGTTGGAAAGACCTCTATTTTTTCTTCCTTCTTGTTACATCATCTTGGCCAGGTTGGACAAAGGAGGTTTTCAATGGAAGATCTGCTGTCCTGTGCTTCATTCTGCTTTATTCAGAAAAAAATTATGGGACTGTTCTTTTAAATTTTTTCTTCTATTTGGCAGTGTAAATTGAAAGAAAGACAATATTTTTGGGAAAGCCTTGGAACTGCCCCTGTAAAAGGAATGCTATATAATGAGTAAAACTCTCTGACTGTTATGTTCAAGGTTGGTGATATTTGAATTTGATCTTTTTTTTTTTTTACAGGAGAGATTTCATGTCTGGATTTAAACCAAAACTGTGTCATGCACAGAGGGACAGGTTTCTTCTGTTGAAAACAACATCTGTAGAGCTGGAGGGAAGGGCTGGGCAGCATGGAGTATGTGCCCTGGCATGGGGAGCCATGGAGGTGCTGACTTCCTGGAGCTGCTGTGGGAGGGTAGGGAACAGGAGGGCAGCTGGGGGGAGACCTTTCATCAAGCTCAGATGAAGCTCTAATGCAGCCCTTGTGCTGCTCTGGGGGGAGAAGATGTTCTCAGTGTGTTGGGAGTGGGGAGCAAGAGTTGCCTGCCTAGCTCAAGGTGGGGTTGGAGACCACCACAAAGGGATGTGGCAGCAGCTGAATGAGGGGATGGAGTAAATCACTGCAAAGATGAGGTTTGGGAGCTAGCTGTTGTTTTTAACAGCTGATTTTGTTGAACTGGATTGAACTCCCTCCAGCTCAGCATTGATGATGGTGCCTGGAGCTATAAAGATTGTATTTTGATCAGCAAGTCAAAAGCAAGTGTTCCACTAGTTATGAATACATTTTCAGAATTACAAGCAAAGGAGATCTCAGAATAATAATGGGCAGAAAAAGTTGCCTGAAGGAACCAGTTTCCTTGATAAATGCTGGAAGAGGTGTAGACCTGAACTTTGCACTCCTTCCCATATCAGCTTTTTAAAAATGTGCAAACAGATCTAGAATCTGAGTTTTGAACCTGTTAAAATCCTGGGTAGACATAATGCAATATGGCAGGAAAACCAATAATGTTGAGGTTTTGAAAATACAAATGGTTCAGTTGTAGATGTGTGGTGTGGGTTAAAAAAGGGCTTGTGTGTCCTGTGCTGTGTATCGTTGACCCAGTTGGTTATTCAGTGATGAATTCTGATCTGTATGTTTCGAATGACAGATCTGGGTTCTGAAGTGCTGATGATTAGATTAAGACAGTGTAGTAAACCTTAATGGTGCATGAAGAGCTACTGCTGGATTTGCAGTAATACCTAGTTTTCTGCCTTAGAACAGCATGAATAATACTTTATGGTTGTATAACTCCTTCCAGACAAGGAGTCTAGGAGTGCTTTGTAAACGCTAATGAGTTTGGCCTCATAGCATATTTATAAGCCTGAGAAGTAGCATTATTCCCCTTTTTTACAGTTTGGATGTTGACTAGCCTAAGTATGCAAAGAGCAGGCAGCAGAGCTTTCATCTGCTGACCCTCAGTCCTGGGCCTTATCTGCAGGACTCGGTAGGCTTCCTAAGTGTGTCTGAGGCATGCTCAGAAATTTACTGCAGATCCATTCCAGAAAAAGGGTTGAGTTTTTTTGCAAACCTCTGAGTGTCCTTTGTAAAGCGTAAAGCATTGTAATTATTTGATGATAATTTCTTCCTTGCCTTTTTGTTCTACAGCAGCAGAGATTGAAACTAATCCTCTACTGGAATGAAATCAGATTGGGCATTATGAATATTGTTTCCTTGCCCAGAACAAAGACAGTTAATGTGAATGCAAACTTCTGTTATCTTTACATGGGAGTTGCAGGTGGGTAAGGAATGTGAGGTCAGAAGGATTGGGAGCAGATAATTGCCAGTGTCAAAGGGCAGTGAGAGTGATGCCTGTGAAAAACGCCTTGCAAAGTAGGTGGGATCAGACACTGCAATGGGCACACACAGATTTTTCCTTAGCAGCTTCCTCAGTTGTTCATCCCAGAATGTCTGCATTATTTCTACAGATTTATGTAGTAGGATATTCTGCAACATGAGCACTGTGTGGATTGTAGATACATTTTGTAAATATTTTGTGTGTGAATTTAGTGTTTGGTGACACATGCTGTAAAGACAGTTCTAGAGGGGTAAGTCCCTCTTTAGCTGTAGGATAAGCATATGCTGGCAGACATTTCACATGGTGTTTTCACATCCCTAACCTGAAAAACTGCTCTGAATCTCACTGCTTTTTCATGGGCTGGAGACCTGTGAGGATCCCAGTGAAGAGTCTGTAAAGTTCTAGATGTGGAGATAGTGATCTTCATGATGTGGTTGTTGGAATTAGCAGCATTTCTGGTCTCATAGAATTATAGAATAGTCTGGGTTGAAAAGGACCTTCAGAGATCATCCAGTACAACCCCGCTGTAATGAGCAGGGAAAACTTCAACTTGATCAGGTTTCTCAAAGCTCCGTCCAAACTGATCTTGAGTGGTTCTAGGGATGGGCATCTGCCACCTCTCTGGACAACCTGTGCCAGTGTTTTACTGCCTTCATTGTAAAAAAATGTCTTTCTTAGATTTAATCTAAATCGACCCTCTTTTAGCTTATAACCATTACCACTATCCCTGTTGTATCCAAAAAGGCCCTAATAAAAATTTTGTCCCCATCTATTTTGTAACCACCCTTTAAGTACTAAAGGCCACAATGAGGTTTCCCAGGAGCCTTTTCTTCTCCAGGCTAAACAACCCCAGCTCTCTCAACTTTTCCTCTTGGAGAGGTGTTTCAGCCTTCTGATCATTTCTGTCTCTCTCTTCTGCACCTGCTCCAACAGGTCCATGTCTTTCTCTTGTGAAACTGTGTTCAGTGTGTTGCTGCACTTCAGACCTGTGTATCACTGAATCAAGTGCCATTAAAGTAGTTGCCTGTTCCTTATGACTGGACTGTGATTTTCATCTGATTCTGATATATTAAATGCAATATTGGCATGTGACTTTTTCCTTATCTGGCTACTTCTGGAACACAGCTTAACCTTAGCTCTTCAGCACAGAACAAAAGCTTTCCTGAGACACTGTTTGCACATGGCTACAAATAGAAACCTCAGGTGATTAGCAAGGGGTTTTGGCAAGTCATGCAGATACACAGGGTATTTCAGTGTGTGACGTGGCATCCTTGCAGAGCTGAGGGCAGGAGCATCCTGTAGGGAGGCTCTTAGTTGACTGTGCAGTGCTTAATCTTTCTAATACACCCCATAATGTGTAGTGGAAGATCTAGATAATGCAAGAAAACAGTTATTTATCTGGGATTAACCTACATAAAACATTTACATTGAGCAGAAAGTAGGCCAGATACCACTCAGTCTGATGAGGAGTAGCTGAGGGACCTGGGGAAAAGGAGGCTCAGGGGGGACCTTATTGCTCTCTACAGCTACCTGAAAGGAGGCTTGAACAAGGCTGGTCAGTTGTCCCAGAAAACAAGCAATAGGACAAGAGGAAATTAGCTCAAGCTGTACCAGGAGAGGTTGAGTTTGATATTAGGAAAAGTTTCTTCAGCAAAAGGGTTGCCGGGCATTGGAATAGGCTGCCCAGGGAAGTGGTGGAGGCAGCATCCCTGGAGGTATTTAAAAGATGTGTAGATGTGGCAGCTGTGTACAAGGTTTAGTGGTGGACTTGGCAGTATTGGGTTAATGGTTGGACTTGATGGTATTCAAGAATCTTTTCCAACTTACGTGATTTAATAATTCCATGATCCTATGAATTGCAATGTGGTACATCGTCTAAAATCAAAAGAGCCTTTGTAGTTCTTCCAGTGAAAGACATTAGCTCTGGATTTTGTCTTAGTACCCCTTTTTTTGGTTTGTACCACTTGGTTTCAGCTTAGTACTACTGTCTATGTGTATTTATGTTCTTGTATTAAAAAAAAGGTCAACTTTAGTCTCCCAAGCACCCAAATAAACACACCAAATAAGCAGAGCACAGTTAATATCATCTTTTCAACAAACAAGTTGGCTGGTTATCAGTACTCCTTATGAAGAATGGCCTGCCTACTTTTCCAAATTCCTGCTCTGTTAGTGGTGCACAAGGCATTCTCTTGAAGATTTATTGTGGTAGGACCTACAGANATTCAAGAATCTTTTCCAACTTACGTGATTTAATAATTCCATGATCCTATGAATTGCAATGTGGTACATCGTCTAAAATCAAAAGAGCCTTTGTAGTTCTTCCAGTGAAAGACATTAGCTCTGGATTTTGTCTTAGTACCCCTTTTTTTGGTTTGTTCCACTTGACTTCAGCTTAGTACTACTGTCTATGTGTATTTATGTTCTTGTATTAAAAAAAAGGTCAACTTTAGTCCCCCAAGCACCCAAATAAACACACCAAATAAGCAGAGCACAGTTAATATCATCTTTTCAACAAACAAGTTGGCTGGTTATCAGCACTCCTTATGAAGAATAGCCTGCCTACTTTTCCAAATTCCTGCTCTGTTAGTGGTGCACAAGGCATTCTCTTGAAGATTTATTGTGGTAGGACCTACAGAGTAATCTTTGGTAAATAGATTTATACATGTGACACTCTACTGAATGGGAGATTTATACTTGGCTATTCCATTGCTGCTCATTACCATATGATGTTTCATTGAATGCAATTATATGTCTGCCTCTACTCCTTAAAAGTCCAGAAAGGTTTCACAATATTACTATCTTCCTCTGCTCAGCAGAGCCTCACAGAGAGGCACTTTCCCATGTGGTGGGTGGGGTTTGAGTGGCTTTGTCCCTGGATGTGTGAGGGAATGTGGGTTTTGGCTGTGCGCAAGCCTCATGGACCTGTCATGCTGAGGGTGTTTGACAAGTTTTGCTTAACTTTGCCTGAACTCTCACAGATTTGCATTGTAGAACTGACCTGGTCTTATGTGTTGTTAATTGTGAAGACCCTTGTAACTCCTGCAGGTCTTAAAGAGGCATAGGTCTTTGCTCTTAATTTAGTGTAGCATATTCATTACACCAGCTCAAGATCAGAATATTTTCTCTGACACTAGAAGGATGATTTAGATTTTCATTAGCTGATATTTTTCACCTAGTTTCCTTGGCCCATATTTTACTGTTTACTGCCATTATCTGCTACATTTTTAATCATAAAACATTGATTTTTTTTTTCCTGCTTTGGAAATCAATGTGATGTAAAATCTTTTCAAAACTCTGCCCTAAAACAATGGCGTCTGCTAGGTATTTTATTTAGTAGAGATATTTTGTGAGACACTTCTACAGGACTGAGGTCTGTGGCAAAACTTTCCTTGGCTTTGAAAAAACTGGGATTTTACTTCTTATTTTCTGTTTGCCTGTAATTTTTCATTGCTAACTACTGCATATCACGTCTCTAGTGATTTCTCTTCAGCGTGGCTTTTAGAAACCATGACCTTTTTTGTCCATGGTCAAGCCCTGTGTTGCCGCACCCCTGCGCTCTGAGACCTCATTCATAAACATCTCTCCAAACACGGCTCTTTATCCCGTGTCCGGGGATGCGAGAGAATCCCAAACAATAGCGAGGCTGAGACAAAAGCCGGCATTGTGGAGAGGGCGCCAGGGCGGGAGGGCTGGGGGGCCCGGGAGCCTCTCCGGGCTGGGACCATTGTGCCCGTAATTGGATTTCTGCTGGTGGTGGCCGGTCCGAGGGAGCGGGACCCATCGGGACCCGCTGCCATAAACCCGGCAGGGATTGCAGGAGGCGGATGACCTCTAAAGTCCGTGTTGTTGAGCGAGACCTAATACGGCACAAATGCACCAGGTTGCAACTTTATTAGTGATTAGACACAGAGATAAGCCTCAGCACGTTGCCTAATCTGCAGGGTCTAATTCCAGGCATTGAAGCCGGGGATGCTGATGCAGGCCCAGTGAGCTGGAGTGACTGCAGACAGTATGAGAGGGAGTTTCTGAGTGACAGGGTCTGGGGCAGGTTCTGATCAGCCCGTGCTGTGGGGGATGCTGGGGCAGGGAGGCGGGCACAGAAAGTGTGGAATTGGGGGCAGAGTCATACAACTGGTGAATTCAAACCCAGCTTAACATTTGCAACGGCTAATCAAGAATATTCACATTGACCAAGGATTGCTCCTTTCAGGCAAAAATAAAGATGCAGGCTATAGCCCAAAGTGACTTGTAGAGTATTTAAGAGGGAAACAAACTCTTCCACATTTCAAATTTTGCATCTGAGGCTGTTCCTGGCACTATTCTGAGTTTTTTGTCATCTTCTTTTAGACTCAGCTCCCTTTTCTGTGATCCAGGATAATATCTTAGGTGGGTTTGGCCTGTGGTGATTGATCCATGCTGGATGTATTAGTCTGTGACTGAATCCTAGTGATGTGTCTGCATGAATGGTGGTGGAAAATGTCAGAGGTTGCAGGCAAAGATGAATCACCATAGGCCAAGGGCTAAGACAGCACAGCAAGTCTGATGCTGTGGTATGCTCTGTTATTGGATTTCCTCCAGGGACTGCTCTTTGATGAGCTTTGGCCTCATGGCATGCTGCAGAGACCTGCTGCTTGGTGCCATCCTTTAAGCACAATGTGGGAGCCTCCAGTTGGATCGTATGCAGATCTTCGGCTCTGCTACAAATACATGCATTGAAATATTTGGCAGATTCACTCTGCAAATCCAGACAAGCCCATGCAGCCTTAGCTTTTAAATCCATGGCTTGGAAATCTGCCTCTCAGAGCCACTGCAAACTGCCTTGTCCTGGACTCTCTTGGATGGCATCTATCTTGTCTTCAGATCCACCTAGACAAGTACACAAATATGGTCTAAGAAACTACTTGCTAATAGCCCAATCCTCAAAACTTTGTTGTTCAGAGGAGCTGATTTTGACCTTTATTTGGACAAACTGGTATTAAACTAATCCCACCCAATCTCTGTAGTGACAGGATGACCTATTTCTTTTTAATCTTGTAAAATTAAGTTGTTAAAGTTACTGCATCTCACTGCTTTTGCCCCTTGCCTCCAGGCAAAACCCATTTGGGATTCCTGCTTCTCTAGTTTTTCTCTTAGCCCTTCCTAACTGTGTTTTGACTTGTATTTTGGAACACCTGGCTCTGTATTTGGGACTGAAAGGGGGTGAGAAGCTTCATTTGCTGTAAGAGAAGTATTACTGGGCTAACATTTACCCCCAAGCGGTGGCAGGCCACAGAAATTAGAGATTCTGGAGAAACCAAAATCTCGTCTTTTTGATGTCAAATTTTTCAGTTTGTTATGGGGGAATTTGGAAATGTTAAATTCTCCAGTGGTCTGGGAAGTGACCTGGCCAAGGCCTAGCTGTAGGTGAGACCTTGGCAGGTCCCAGGTCAGCATCCCTGTCCCTGGGAGGGCACTTTGTTGGGCATCTGTGTCAACTTCCCTGTGATTTTGCATTGTTTTCCCTTTTATCACTCAGCCAGAGCTTGTTGTTGTACTTTTGCATCCAGAGTTTTGGAGAGGAGCCACTGACTTCCCTTTCTGTCCAAGGCTCTGCATTCAGTCTTCTTTTGTGTCTGAAAAAGTGTGAATCAAGGAAAGAAGTTTCTGTTGCTTTAAGTAAAAGTTGGACTGAACTTGATTTTGTGAAGTCAAAATCTGTGAATAGCAAATGATACAAACTAAATATCCGGTGCCAGGTGGCCTGTCCAGGCCATTTGGGCATCCTACCCGCAGGTGTAAAGTGGATATTGTTCCACCAACCTTGTGTTTTGTGTATCATTTTCCCTCAGGATAGGATTACACTTTGTTCTGGAGGTGCTTGGAGAAGGTGAAGCAGCAGCTGAAGTGGAGAGAAGTTGCTCAGCCCACAACTTCATGGCTTGTCTGTGTTGGGTGATATGTATGAAGGTTTCCTGGACAGATGCAAATTTTGGATTTGTGTATCTGTTTCTGTTCTCTGCATGCATGCTTTACTCCAGAGCACTGCTACTCCTGCTGTAGACACCTCCTATGCCATAGCTTCTGCTGGAGCTGATTAGAGCAGGATTGCACCTAAAGCCTTAAGAGAAGCCTAAAGCCTTCTGCCTCAGAAAAGGTGAACTTCTTGTTTGCTCTGTTGTCTTAGAAGATGGTGGTGTGACTTCTTCCCACCCACTTCCTTGGTGGTAAGGACAGCAGAAACAAGACACTTGAGACAATAACTTGAATTGGTCCTGGGAGAAGGTTTAGTGAGCAGCAGGCTCCTCAGCACCTGCTGGCAGCTCCTTTCTGGGAGCTGGTGCTGCATCCTCTGCTGTCAGCCTTCAGCCTCCCATGGCCATGGAGGCTCCTCAGCACCACCGTGGGGTTGGGGGAATACTTTATTTGCTAATCTCCAGACAGTGTGGCCTCGGTTAGATAAATCCATGCCTCTAGGCAGCTTTCTGGGGCTCATTATAATACTAATTCAGTTGGATTCCTAATTAGAGACCAGTGGTTTCGTGTAGGTATTTGGAGTTTGTGTAACTTTCATAGGGTGGAGGAATCATCCATTGAAAGCTGCTTTGGGGACAGAGGCGGAAATGAGATTGGAATCTAAAAGAGGGTGTCTATAAAATAAAACATCCATTTTAAGTGTGTTGTATAGCTGATGTATTACTTTAGATCAGCCAGGGTTTGGAATGATTATTTTAGTTGACTTTTTTGTGTGTAAAAATGTTCATAGATGAGGAGATACCTCTACCTTGAAATACTAGGAAGGACAGCTTTCAAGCCCAAGTCCAGTGTTTCTCGCTTGGACTAGGTGAGAGGGGTATTTCTGATAATTTGAATTATGATTAAATAAAAACAGGTTTCAAGAGACAGAGAGAATACAAAGTATGCCTTGTCTGACCCCTTGATAACTATGGATAAATCCAAGCAATATCCCTCTTTGACCATTCAGGGCTAGATATGTCCAGAACAAGCAGAACAATAATTAATTACAGCCCATGTATTTTAATTTTTTGAAGTGGAAGAAGTAATCTGTCTACACTGTACCATGTCCTGGTTAGGCTTATGATCTCTTCTATTTATATTGCCTCTTCTGTTTGAAAGGGCTGTGTTAGAAGGGCTTAGCTCAGGGAGTGTTTGTGCATATGTTTTTGTGTTGGTGTAGCACTCTATCATTGCTCTAATGGATCTCTGGGGAATGTGATACAATAGTTAATGCCAGCTATGCTGTTAAATAATAGCTCTTTCAGGAAGGAAGTGAAGAATAATTTATGTACAGGAAAACAGAGCAGGTATACAGAGAACAATAAAAATAGATAAGCTGTGATTTCATTAGAACAGATGAGCCAAAAGTGGCTTGGGCTCTATGGTGCCTGCTGGTGCCCTCCTGCATGCTTCCAGCAGTAAAAGCTCCATGAGGATGCTCCATGCATGGCCAATGGCTGAGGCTCCAGGGGCTTGAGCACTCAGGAGGAGACAGTGAGGAGTGGGCCAAAGCCCGGAGTTGTTCAGCCAGCGCTGAGATGTGCATTCAGCAGCCCAAATGCTGTGTCCTTGCCCATGCACTGCCAAAATCCTGCGCTGATAAGAGTTTCAGGAGGGAAAGAGTGTTACCCCTAAGAACAATTCTGCTGTGAGGGACACTGATGGAGCTTGTTTATACAGAGAATGGATTATAAACTGTGACCTGCCTTGTGATTGTACCAATATGCTCACTCTTATCTAAATAGATTTGTGCATTAGCGTACTTAATTATCTGCTGGGGACACTCAGCTTTTGTTTGGATAGCCTTCCTTTTGTATTTAAAGGTAAATAAATACTGATAGAGTAGATTGGGCTCCATGTGGGCTATGGGGCTGAACAGTAGTCTCTGCTGTGGCTGTGCTCCTGTGAGCTCCTCAAATAAACAGACACCTTCTCGAGTGCTACTGGGAGAACTCCCTCACCAATAATTTTAAAAGTAACCTATAAATCAGAAGCATATCACTCTCTTTCCTCTAGCATTTCACTTTTAGAAGTGGTTTACTTTTGCAGTGCACAGCTGAAATGGCAGCTTTTGGTTAGTACTTGCCTTTAGTCACAGAGATGTATAATTTAAGTGTAAATACATTCGCATGAGAAGTGGTATCCTGTGTCTGAGCTGTTGGGAAGTGATCACTGTTTATCTTGTCATAGAAACTTCTTACCCTTTCTGCAGGCCTCACCTGACCACCCCCACCTCCCCTTCCCTGAGCCTCAGCCCCTCTCTCCCCATTTCATGTGTGCCGTGGCCTCTGAAGCAGAGAAAGCATGAAAGCAAAGAAATCCCAGTTGCATTCTTGTAAAGAAACAGACCACCTATGTGAAGGGGCACCTGGGCACGTAGGTCAGCAGTATATTTTGAGAATGTGGATTACCTGTGGTGGGGCTGCAGTTCACATTCCCATATGACAGGGGATGGGATAATGCTCTCTGCTACCTCTGGCTGTAGCACCACTATTGCTTTTCTACTAAAGTTCAGACGGTAATTTTAAACCATGGGAAAATATTTTTTCTCCTTAAAGAGTATTGTTAGTAGCTTGAAGTCTCTTCCCTTGTTCCTTTGCTGAGTGCATCAGCCCTCGGTCAGATTGCGGGGAGCCCAGGATTGCCCAGTTGGTGAGGGAGGGGACTGCCTACTGCTGGGGTCAATGCAGGGGGCATTGGCATTGCTTTTCTTCTGGGTTTGACTCATGTGAGTGTGCTGCTCTGTGTTTGTGAGGGCAGGAATGTGACAGACACTTTTTGAGTTATTCTTGGATCTAATTAACCAACATTTCAGAAGAGGACTTTTACAAATTCACAAATTACGGTTAGGTCAAGAAAATATTAATTGCCTGCAATTTTCCTTCTACCCCTTCTCACCTCCCAACATATCTGTGTTCCATCACTGAATAATATTCCACCTCTCTGGAAATGTAGTCAAATGCCTGCATGAATATCAGTGGAAGTGTCAGTACAGTAAAAATGCTTAGTGTGTTATGTACTGCCAGGTGTTATTGGCGCAGGGGGGAAATCTGCACTTTAACAGATCCTTGGCTTAATAAAGAAGTGAAAATGATGCCTGGTATCTAAAGGTTGGTGGGTTTTTTTTTAAATGGAAAAGCTATCCCTGATCTCTTATGAACAATGCACAGTCACTATAAAGTACTTGCCTTTCAATAGCACTGGTTTTTTTTCTCTCAGTTCTGGGTTGAGGGAGATCTGATAATGCAATCCAGGGTGGAAAAACCTTGAAAACTTGAGCTGTTAAAATAAAACGTCGTGTACTGTGTTGTATTAAAAGATAAGGCTACAAAGGTGTGGTGCTTATTTTTGTGGGTTTTTCTTTTCTAGAGGCAAGAGGTGGGTTTGACAAAGTCAGAGCAGAGAGTGAGGTGGAGGCAAATTTGTTGCTGGTGGAATTGCGCTCATGATGAGTGCATGCTACCAGGCCATAGATCCATTTCTGTTTGTTACAAATATTAGATTAATGCAATACCTTTTTGAAGCTTTCTGCCTTTTTTTTTCTGAGCTCCTGGGAGCTGTTTCCAACCAACACCTCTCCAGTCCCGGGGAGGGTAAGGAAATCCCCGGCTGCCCGGGTGTGTGCCAGGCGTGATGCTGCCCTTATGGTAAAAACAAACCTCAAAAAAACCCTAACAAAACTAGAGCTTGTACAGCTTCAAAGGAATGGCAGGGCTGCAGGCAAGGGTATGCTGAGAATCTGACCCTGGGAGTGCAAAGCCAAAAGGGCAGCGGCAGGAGCAGGTTACAGCCATCCCAGCATGGTGGCTGTCAAGCTGTTTGTTCAGTTGCAGTTTAATTAAAAGCTGGGGTGGTTGCAGCCACATTGTTGTTTATTTATTTGTGCTGGTAGAAGCTCTTCTCTTTAGGAAAGTTTATGTTTCTGGAGGGGAAGTGGTTTGAGTGTTGAAGAAGCCTTTGTAAAGAATAGCCTGTGGCATTGCCTGCTCTCCAAGGACCTCAGTCCCATCTTCTTTGGTGGGCATGGTCCAGTGATAATCTTGCAGATATAAAACTGACAGTAATGTTGTTTAGCTGGGATTAATTAGCATAGTATTGTAGAAATAGTTAGTTTGGAAAAGACTCTTAAGATGACTGAGACCAGTCCTTAGCCCAGCACTGCCAAGTCCACCACTAACCTAAGTGCCTCATCTGCACCTATGTTAAATACCTCCATCACTTCCCTGGGCAGCCTGTTCCAATGCTGGGCAACCCTTTAGGTGAGGAAAGCTTTCCTAAAAGCCAGTCTAAACCTCTCCTGGAGCAACTTGAGTCCATTTCCTCTTGTTTTTTGTTAGCAGCATCTCCTTCTACTAGAAATTATAGGCCCAGGAAATGCCCTTTCTTGGTGAGGGAATGTTGGTTGATTCAGTTTTCTTTCCCTGGTGCAGATGCCAGGCCAAAGCTCACCCTCTGCCATTTGTGTTCCTGCCTTATTACTGCTGTTTCTGTTCCAGAAAGGTGAAATCACCAATCCAGATATGTGTGTGATCCAGTTAGATCTGGGCAGGCACAAACATTCCCAAAAATGTGATAACCTGATAAATTTTTTTTTCAAAGGCGTAGAGTGCGGTCAATCCATTTATACCAGAGGATTTTTAGATATATTTTGTTTCTGTGCACCAAGGCCTGTGATCTTGGTGACATTCATGACTTGACTTTTTTGTGAGGTTTTCAATTAGAATATTGCATTAAAATTCTGCTGTCTTTAATGATATTTACGTGGAAAGTACAGGCAGGTAATTACATGTAATTTTCATGGGGGTTTTTTTCTGAGATAGACAACAATCTTCACATATACTAGGATGAGTGACACAGAACAATCTTTCATCGAGTATGCCTTAATTAATACGAATGTTAACTAGTCTTACAAATAAGTCTCATTTAAATGTCAAACATTTGTTATTCTTTGCCTATGAGTAATTTTTCTTGCTTGCATATGTGTGAATTAAGCATATGTTTTGAAGTCATTAAGTTTCCGAGGTCACGACTGAAAATAGGGAGTGTACATTGTTTGCCATCAAGGGTAAAAGAAATTCTTGATTGCAGACACTTTCTTGCTGTGTGGTGTTCAAGGGAGAGAGAAATGTTCTGAACCATTTGTGTGGTGCTATGGGACCTTCCTGAATGCTGGAGTTTGTAGGTTAGGGAAGAATTTTTTACTTTTCATTACAAATTTCCTTGTTTGTACAGTCTGCACCAGAACCATCACTGTATGGGTGTTATTCCCAGCTGCAGAGCTGTGAATCCAGATATGCCACTTCAAAAAGGATGAGTGACAAGGCAGAGTCCTTCTATTTGCTCTTCCTCTGTATTCACCAGTATATTTATCCTATTGCCAAATGATCAGCAACGAGGTAGTTACAAGCCTTTGCATTTCAATAGTCTTTACATGGAAATTAGTGACTGCAAGCCTGTGTTGGCTTGAACTCCTGTTTCCTGGTGGTGTTGATCCAGTGTCATGGTGACCAGAGCAGCCTGCCCTGCTGCAAGCTGACACAGAGCAGCTCTTCTGCTGCTGGGATGTTCAATCTTAGGCAGGGCAGGGTGCTTCAGCCCATCACTGCTGGTGGGAATACTTAGAAGGGTCATTAGTCAGGATGTTTGGAACAGTCTCTGTTGGGAATACTTGGAGATGTCCTTGTTGGGGACCCTCAGACAAGTGCTCAGTAAGGACCCTTGAAAAAGTCCTGGTGTGACCAATTCTTGAAGCTGTGTCTCTGGAATGGATGCTGGTTTTATTTCCTTCAGGAATCTCTCACTTGCAGCTTTTGCTATTTTAAGAAGTGGAAAGCGAGGTTTTCCTGTGGTGAAGGAGGTGAAAAGGGAAGTTTCTGTAGGAAGTCACAAGGCCAGTGCCAAGATGCTACTTTCCAGTTATGCTTTAAGGCTTTGTGCAGCTGCTGCTGAGACAACTGGTTCATGAAAATGCTGCTGGAGCTGTAATTCTCTCAGAGCAACCATCTCATAAGCTTGGCTATGGGACTGTGAAAGCACCCAAAGGATTGGGTGCAAGCTTGTTCTGCTAGAAAGTCCATCCAACACAGAAAGGTTGATTGGCAGAGCAAGCCAGGCAGTCGGGTCTGGAGCGTTTGGACCTACAAACCCCTCATTGCTGCAAGCTCAGGAGAACTGGCTCTTGCCTGAGCTGGCTTTCCAAATCCTCTGTGGCCTGGCCGTTGAAATGGCTGGATGAGATGGAGGTGCAGGAACCAAGTAAGTGTCAGAGTTGGAAACTGGAAATGATACTCTGCATGTAGGAATGCTACAGGGAGGAGGTCCCCAAATCTTGGCCTCTCCTGCAAAATTTTTCATATCCATTTATACTCCTTCACCATAGCACAGCATTTTATGATTTTTTTCTCTTTGTGGAAGAGACTGGGACAGGGTGAGGGAGAAGCTGCAGGGAGCAGCAGTCTGTGGAGGAGTGCAGAGGTTTAAAGTATTGAGCAAGGCTGCCAGGAACAAGTGGACTGGGGCAGTTGTTTTTGGAGCAGAGCTGCTCCCCAGACAGCCTGATTTGGGGGGAGACTGACCTGGCTAACCTCCTCCTCATTGCGTGACCCTCTGCTTTCTCTGATGCTTGGTACTGGGACCTGGGAAGAGGCCTCTGATTATTTTATTGCTGAGTTTAGGGCTACTTCTGGAGCTGTGTTGAGCAGGATGCCTTTGAGGAGGGTTAGTCTGTGCTTTGATTAGGCAATCTGTGCTTTGAGCAATAAAGAGCCTTAATTCTGCACTGAGAGTTTTGCAAAGCAGACATGAGCCTGGAAAAATCAGATATTTGAGTCAAGGAGTCCATCCTGGGCTGCTCAATTCCTTTCAGAGGCAGGAAAAAAGTGTTTCAGTCATCCTATTCACTTGCAGTATCATGGCCTTGGGTGACAACAGGAAAAAAAAATTCCAAGATTTTTCTCCCCTGTAATGAAGGAAATGAAGCATGACCCCTTGGACTGTCCATAACCTCCCAGCTGGTCAGGGTTGCTCTCTCAGATTCCCCTGCCAGCCTGGGTTCCTGCCTTGAAACACATCTGATTTATCTAATCTCTGCTAAAGCATCCTAAGTGATAAGGGATGTTTTTTTTTTTCCATTCATCCTCATGCTTTCTGGGAGGCTGCAGTATTTCATACAAGCACAAGATTGCCTTTTTAGGCAGCAGTAACCTTGTTAGCTACTTGAATCAGGTGCCCTGTCTTTCTCCAGGTTTTGTGCAGGACTCATCTCATGGGCAACAATAAATAACAGCAATTCTCTGTGGTGAAGATGGAGGTATTAAATGGTCCTTGCTTGGGTGTAGAGAGCCAGCCCTGGGGGTTGCCCAGAGTTGGATTTCCAATGGGTGCATTGAAATTTTGGTGACATGGTTCTGTTTGTATCCCTCGGAGGTTGGTGTGTGTCAGGGGTGGCTGTCAAGCTCTAAATTGCCATCTCTTGAGCTGGGATTGCAAGCTGGTCACTCTGCAGAGCTGCCAGAATGTGCCTGTGACCTGCTCTGGGATGGACTTTAGCACCTCCAGGCTCTGAAGTTGTACTTGTGGGGCCAGGCTGGAGCTGCTCCCTCAGCCTGAGCCTTCCCCAGAGCCAAGCCAGCAGAATGGGTTCAAACAGGCTGATGCTGCTAATCTGCTTAATGTCTGGACATGAAATAGCACATCCTGCTGCTGCTGGTGGGAAACAGGGCTCCCAGCACTGCTGGTTTCAAGTGCCTGGTCATGCTGCTGAAACATACAATTCAAGTTGCAGAGCTGATCTGATGGAATTAAAATTAAAAATTGAGCTTTTAAATTCATTTATTTATTTATTTACTTATTTATTTCTATTTAAAACAAGTCATCCTTTGCTCAGAAGGGTTGAACTCCTCCAAAAAACTCTCCAGCCAATCCTTACCCTTTAGCTGTGGCTTGTTTGATGCTTTTCAATCTCTTTTTGTGGTGTGTCCCTCTGGTTCCTCTCTGAGGGAGGGAGTGCAATGCTGGGAAGGAGGAAGAGCACGTGGTGCTTTTCCAGCTCTGTTCTCACATGCTTCCAGGACTGGGAGGTGGAGGAATGGGAGCCTCCCAAGGTATGTCCTTGCTGCAGTGCATACCCAGGTCTGTGGGTTTGGTGCCTGGTTCTGGTGTTTGTTTGCTCTCTCCTGTGCAGTTCCTTCCATCTGAGGTGTAGCTTCACTGCAGGAACATGCTGAACATCACTGCTCTCAGTGGCAGGAGCGTGGTGGAGGTGGTGAACACGTGTGCACACTGGTATGATGGCATCAGAGCAAAGATGGAAGGTGCTGATTCTTCCTTGGCTGCGCTGGCATTGTTGTGGTGATGTGACTTAAGTGTGTTCAGACAAGGATTTGGGCAGAAAGTGGCATTTTTAGAGATGGTTGGCCTGGTGGAAGAAGTTGCTGTTCCCTGCAGAGTGGGACTCATTAGTGTCTCCACTGACCTGCCAGTGGAGCACAGGTTGCCTGCATAAACTCTTCATCTTCCTTTGCCAGAGCCAGCAATCATCTTGCTGGGGCAGAAGGCTTTTGTTATAAAGGGAGGAAAAGGCATTTGTGATTTCCTATTTGGTTAAATATGTATTCTTGAAATGAAAGTAAAGCATAAAACAGCAGCAAAAGAAGGCAGAGAAGCAGCGAGAAATGAGTATGTGAAGGAGGAAGAACATCAGCAAATGAGTCTAGAAGAGATGAAAATGTAGACGGGATCTAAAGAAATAAATGCAAGGCAAAGGCATGGTCAGACATGGCTTTCCTTGAGCACAGGGTATGCAGACCCTCTCTCCAGGCAGCTGTGGCAGCACTGCAGGATCCGTCAGCCTCGGAGGTAGTGGGTGATCTCCCAGGTCAGGGTCCAGCCTCCTAACTCCCCTTGCATCAACAGGAGTGTAGTCTGAGAAAGGACCACTTGCTGAGCACTAGAAAAGAGACCAGCAATACAGCTGTGATCTCTTCAGTGAAAGAGTAGAGACTTCAATGGATCTTTTATTTTGCTTGCATTTGAAAAAATAAGGATGAGAAACCTTTTCTGAAGCATCTTGGTCTTTTCAAAGCCTACAGAAGATTTATTTTTGCCTGTTCCACCTATCTGAAAAGATGTGGGAAGGTAGGCAGTGCTCCCCAGCACTCATCAATGTGTACTTGAGCTCCCAGTATAAGAGCTAATGAGATTGCTATCAAAACCTAGTCAGTGATTTATATGAGGGTGGCTGCTAGCATCAGGCTTATGGATTACTCTGGGATTTGAATAAAACTTTGTATTTTTATAGGAAATTACTCTCCACGCTTTGATAAACAGCATTTCATTGTCAGAACTTAAGAATTTCCAACTCCTTCATCTGACGGCAACATTTCAGCACATCACATCCTTATTTGTCTGTGATGTTCTGCTTCACTGCCACTGTCCCACTGTGGGGTGAAAAACTTCAATATAAAAGGCCAAGGGTCTTAAAAAAGAAATCTCTTCTCATAAAACTATATTGCTTTCCCATAAATGTGGAACACAAACTCTTCCTTAATAGCCATTTAGAACAAGTTTTTAATTGATAAGGGAATCACTTTTTTTTTTTCTTTCTCTTTGAGAAATTCAGAAACCATCCTCTCTTATTCAGTTGTGTGGCGTGACTTGTCATCTGCTGTTCTCAGGCTGAGTTAAAGGTTTTCTGGGAGCCACCTGAGGCTTTGGAGACCACTATGGTTACTGTGTTCAATCTCACCTGTCTCTGTGGTTAGGAACTGACCTTGGGCTCCCTACTTTTATGGTGCCTGGGGTAATGGGGCTGTAAGTGCTTTAGGAGTCTTTAAGCACTTCCACAGGAGAAATAACAACCAAGTGTTATGCAGGGGAGCATAGGCAGATCCCTGGTATCTACATGCAGAAGGTGGGATGGATTATCACAGCCTGACGTGGGGCTGGTCTACCTCAGTGGAGGTACCACCACTGCAGGATCTCATGCACTTATTCTGCAATTATTCTCTGAGCAGAGACAGGGAGGCAGCCCTTGCACAGCTCCCTCAGTCCCTTGTGTGTCTCTGCTTTAGCTGTGATATCTCCAGTCACTTGAGGATGAAAAACTTGACTTTATTTTGTGTCTGAACAGCAGCTCAGACAAGACTTGCTGTCTGTCTGTGACTAGGCTTATAACGCAAATAACAACTACATAATAATAACATTTAAGCAAAAGATTGCTAGCAGGATTAGGATTTCAATCTAGGTTTTTTTTCCCCAATTTTTCTTGCGGTTTTGTTGTTAGGTAAATGCTCATCGGCTCTGTCTGACTGCTTGTCACGCAGCATTTACAGAGATGGAGTCTTGTGCATTAGTTACATCTTTTTATAGAGGTTTGTGAGATGAAACTGTGTAGCTGTTTCACTTCAGAAATGCTCCTTTCAATACTTCTGGGGTTTTGTTTCCTACCACTGTTTCCTTCCTGTAGGACTGCCATTTAATATGAATTGGAACTTCAAAACAAGCCCAAAGATATCCCTTTCTTTTAACTCTCTGGGGTGGAAAGAGGGAGTTTGGACCTTTTAAACTCAACAGATCTATTAATTTACTTTACTGAAGTCAGGCTACCTGCCTCCCTCCAGAAGCAAGGTGCCAAATCTGGAGCTGGATTTTAGGAGGGGGCTAAGAGGGAGTCTAAGGACCAGTGGCATTCCCAGTCCCTGGCCATGTCCTTCAGCTGTGGGACAAGGCTTTCTTCTCTGACCCATTTCTTGTGCTGAAGAGGTGGCCAAGGGGAGTTGGTGCTAGAGCTGGTCCACGCCAGGCAAGGATGAGCTTCTCCCACTTGGGAGGAGGAGTGGAGAGGCTGGTGCTTGTGTTGAGGTAGTTTTAGTCCCTTTGAGAGAATGGGAAAGGCAGCAGTTGCTGGATTCTGGTTGTATTCCTGCCTTAGCTGAAGTGGCCCTTTGCCCTGCTGCTTTCTGATGTTTGCTTATGCCTGTTGTGCAAGTGTGGAAGTAACAGGATTTCATGAGAGTAGGGTTGTAGTCCAAATTTGCAGCAATGTTGAAGTGCCTCATACCCCTTGAAGGAAAATGCTCGTTGATAATGATGCTGGCTTTGGTGTTTTTGTGAATTATTTGCTATATCAGTTGGCTAATGTCCAGTCTCAGCCTTAAAGGAGGGACTGACCCATGTGGCAGCAAAAATATTGTGATTACCCCAGAGTGTTTTTGTTTAGAGGGTGGAGGCAGCCAGGACCCATTGTTGCTGTGTATTTTATCTCCCAGCCCCTACCCAGTGCTTCTGTAATACCACCTTGGGGACTGCAACCAGTAGTTCTGCGCTTGCATTGGGGTTTTGTGTTCAGATTTTCCCTAGCAATTCTCTGAAGTAAGGGATGCAGGAAATTGCAGATCTGGCAATCCCAGTCTTGGGTCCTCTTGACCCTTTCAAAAATGAAATAAACATCGTCTGACGCGTTAAAACCTTCTCCCGCTGGGCACTGCAGATGGGAAGCTGAGCGTGTTTAGCTCTTGCAGAGCTGAGCTGTTAAATTGATAGTGCCTGTAGTTACTTGCTACTCTCCTGAAGGGAGAGAAACATCTTAAATCTTTAAACCTCTCAAGCCATCCTTTCATGCCATGCTGTGAGCGTGTGTAACTGTATCAGAAGAAATCCTACCTGAATGTAGCCGTACCAAGAGGCCCTTGCAGAGTGCAGCCTTCTCCTACTGGGCATGAACCAGTGCCTGCCATGGTCACTCGTGGGGCTCTTTTAAGGCTACTGAGGGCTCTTGTTAGTGTACCTGGCTTTTGAAAGCACTGCATGTTTCAGAAAACCACAGTGGTGTTGTAGTTGCTCCATTCATACCATGGAGAATCTAGAGGATTATTAATTTTTGTGCTGAAATATTTTTTTCTAAAGTAACAGCGGATGGCATGTATGTCTGACCAGATCTGTTTTGAGCTCTGGGATGAGTGTGCTTTGTGCTTTCATTTTATTCAGATTTGGTTTAACTAATGAGAAGCACAAGTAAATGTTCTTTGTTGCCTAGAGGGAGATCTTGAATGTGGATCATTAAGAAATGGGGTCATATAAAGAAGAGAAAATACCACTGTCCCCAAACTGGAACTTGCAAACCCATGCGCTGTGCAACACCCCACGGAGCTGGAAATCTTCTGTCAATGCTCATATGACTATGATGGTCTGTAGTGATGATAGCAGTGCCTGGCTCCAGGGGCTGTGCTATCCCTACTTGTCACAATCACTGTGTTTCAGAAGCCTGGATTGCATTTCCTCCCGGAGAGTTTGTCTGATTGATTGCCCACAGCACATAACAATTTGAAAACGAGTTTGTTTTTAGTAATAAACCTTTGTGGCTCTTGCAAAGTGGGTCTTTGCAGTCTGTTTGGGGCAGAGCAGCTCCACCTGACCTCTGGTTTGGGAAGAATGCCAGCCCACAGGGAGGCAAGACAAGGTTATCAGGAAAAGGGGAAATGAAAGGTTTTTCTTATGCTTAACACTTACTGTGAGCTGAAAAGTCACAGCTTGGCAAAATATATGTTTCTCCAAAATTCTGAAAAAAATATTGAATTAATGTAGCTGTAAGTTATGTGAAATGAAATCCAAAGGAATTAATTAGAATTCTGAACCATATGGTCATGTGAATCTGGAGACCCACACAACTGCGTTATCGTATCTGATGTTGACACATTAAAATTCATCAGTTTGCAGGCAGAGTTGTCTTAGTTAATTTAACTAATACCATAACATTCCTGAGATGCATCATTACACCTCATAATGTAAACATAAACCAGGATGATTAGTGAACCACTTGCTTCAAAGAATTAATATAGCTGAAAAACTGCTTATAATTTAGAAAGATTAAAAAAAGATGCTAAATATGTCTCCTTTTGCCCCTTGTTAAAGCCAGACCTTTATCAGTTTACACAGTACCTGATTTCTGGTGCTGCGTAAAAGCCAATGGCTTGCTTATACTTGGTTCTGTACCATTGAGGTGCTTGTGTGTTTGGGGCTGCCATGAACATTCTGAAATGAGTTTTAAGGAAGAAGTTGTTCAGTTTGTTGAACTAAATTGTCCCCTGGGCTTCAAAAATGTGTATTCCCCAATGCAAGCTGCCCCTTGCCATGCCTTGGAAGGAAGGAATGATGCCCTCAGAGAGAGGGAAGCCAGCATTTCAGCTGAAATGCTGACCAGTGGTTTGGCTGCACTATGATAGGAAGCAAAGCCTGGCCCACCTCCATTGTCTTTAACCAGGTCCAGGTTGGACCTTCCTGTTGGTGTCTGGTTTTTGGTGTAGGGAGGTGGAAGAGGTTTGACTCTCCTCTCATGCACAGGTTCAGCTGGAGACGTTCTGCTCGGAGGTGATGTGTGTCACAGGAGAACCTTCTGGGTTCAGAAGGTTAATACATTCTTGATGTCTGCTTAGACACTGGGTTTTTACCCCTGATGGTTACTTGTCATGTTACATGTCTTATGTGTCAGTGGTGTATGCATGTACCAAGAGACAGAACACACTCCTTGTGATTGCAGATGCCAGCTTGCAGACTTCGGTGGCTGGCAACAAAGATGTTCATGAGGATTTAAAGATTGTTTTCAAAACCTCTCAATTTGTGTGCACAGCTTGGGGCTGCATTGGACACAGGCTGACCAAGGGACATCAGTTCACGAGAGCACTGGTTGTGCTTCAGAATTTTGTGTGATCCTCTGTCAGCTCCACCATCATTTGGAAATCTTGTCCTTGTGAGCAAGACCAGCTACTTTGGACCTCCTCCACTTCATGGAAAACAATGTGCAAAGCAGATATACTCTTGTGGTTGCCTGCTTTGTTGGTAGGAGTCTGGGACAAGCCTTGGACAGAGCAGTAGTCCTGGGAGGACTGGGCTTAGCACAAAATATGTAGACATCAATAACAGGCCTGAAACAAACCAATTATTTGAAAATTGTGATATTGACTTGTGAACCACTGTTACTAATTGATTATGCAGCAACAGGATGCGAGTCTTTCAGGGGTCATTTAGTTCATCTCTCTGCCCTAAGGCAAGACCACCTCATATCTAAACAGGTGTTTTTATAGCCTGGTCTTAAAACCTCCACAGATGGCAATTCCATAACCTCAGCAGGCAGTAGCTTCCAGTGTGGCACTGTCATTCCCAACTGGAAGGCTTTTTCTAACCTCTAACCTAAATCTTTATCACTCCAGTTTAGGTCTGGTTTTGCCATGTCCAGTCTGCTGTGGGAAAGGAGAACAGGTTATTCTTTCCACCTACTTGTCATGCATTTCAGATATAGTTATCATGTCTATTCTCAGTCTTCACTAGACTAAACAACCTAGTTCCTTCAGTCATCCTTTGTAGGTCATGTTTTCTAGGCTGCAGAGAAGTCTTGTTCCCCAGTGGACTGTCAAATCAATGTGCTTCCTTTTTTGAAGCATTATGCCCCAAACCAGCTGGCTGTGTGAGGGCCATGCTCAGCAGAGAGGGAGGAGCTGGTACAGGCCGACTGCTGGTCACCAGGAGCTCAGTGTGCCCCTCTCTGTGGGGAGTAATGAAGTCCTTGAGAAAGGCATACTCACATGCCTCATGGCCTGCCCTCAGAGAGGGAGAAATCACCTTGGCACAGGGGCTGGTGCCTTTGAGGTTCCCGCATGCCCAAATGGCTTTGTTGGAGCTCCAGCAGAGTTTGCCGCCTGGGCTGAGTTTCTCGACAGGGCTACTGGGCCCTGGAAGTATCCAGGCACAGGCTCCTGCTTTTGTAGTCCTGACTTCCATTTAGACTGTTACTAACTTTTGTGTCAAGCAGAAATACATGAAAAAGAGGAGGCTGAGGGAAGGGAGTGGAGTACTTAGTTTCTCCCCTTGGCTCATGCAGTGAGCTACCAGAGTTTCCAGAGAGCCACTCAAGGTTTGCCTCTTTAAAAACTTGGCAGGTTGCCATTGCTTTAGGAATTAATTTTTTTTTTCCTTGCTCCTAGTGCTTCAGCTGATTTCGTAAGAAACTGTTGGAGTGGGGGCAGGGGGAATACCTTGTGCAGTGAAATCAAACCAAGGGACCATCCTTATTTCTGTAGTGTGACATGAGTTGAGGGAATCAACTCATGGAATCTCTGCCTTGAAATCGCAGTTTATGCTTGGGCTCAAAATAGACCTTACAGGGTGACAGGGAAGAGTCCAGCTGTCCAGCATGTTTTCTTCAGTGGTAAAACCGGTTGCTTACCAGTCTCTCCTTCCTTGCCACCAGTCTGCTTGTCCTGGTCCAGGAATTCCAGTATCAAAGTCAAGCCGACTCCTACATTCACACTTGGAATAAAGGATGAAACAAAGCAAGCTCCCAAAACATGGCCAACAGGTACCTTGCAGCCAAGCCGCTTGCCCAAAGCAGGCATCAAGCCCATGTCCCAACTGGCATTACCTGTGGCAAAGGAATGACTAAAGGAGCCCTCCAGCCTTTTTCCCAGAGCTTAGGATCACACCCCTGTGCATTTTTCTCTCTGGTTGTTGATGGGTGCTGCTTCCATGCTCTCCCCTCCCTGAACCAGTGGGCTGGGTGCCAGCCCTGGAGTTGTGCAAGCACTCAGCCCTTTCAGGCTGCCAGGCACAGCAATGGTGCAAGAGGACACAGGGTTCTTGCAGCATTTGGAGGTGATAATCCTAATTTCCCATTTATTTTTTCTTCCCCCCAGTTCTGGCAACAGTTGTAAAAGCTGGAAGATAATTACCCTGTGAAACAGATTTGATTTCCTACCAGGTTTTTTGCCTCTGCCAGACACTTCTAAAACTTGAGGGTTTTGGAGGGAAAATTTCATAACACATGACTGATCATTCAGCAGTCCACGTGTGGATTTGACCTTGGAGTGTTTATACAGATTTGGTGGAGCTGCTGAATACAAATATTTTTTTTTTCCTTCCTCTGTATTTGCAAAACATTTGGGTCTTGATCATCTGCTGTGTTGCCATTTGGAGCTGCACACGCTGACATGCTGTTTGTTCCACTGCCATGCTGCAGGTTAAACAGTAACCTGGCTAGGAAACTCATTACTTGGTGAAGCATCTCTCAGAGCTTGAAACCAAGGCTCTGCTGCTATACACAGCAAGATTTATGGCCTGGTGGATAAATTGGATTTAGCAGTAATAAAATGATTGTATCAGATTGCAGTGTGTAAATGTGCAGGTCATGTAGGACTCAAATACCCTCTGAACATACTCACTTTTCTTGTATGTCCTCCCTCTCCTCTAAAACCATGCTAAAGCAGTGAGAAAAAACCAAAGCAGATAGGTTTGGAAAGAATCATTTCTGACTGGCTGACTTCAGAAGAAGGGGTAATTTTAAAACAACAACATTGTTTCTTTGAGGTTGAATTGGCTCGGAGCATTTCTTCTCCCCCTTCTCTCACCCCAAGGGAGAAGATTTTATTTTCTTGCAAGTACGGGTCCAATCTTGGGGGAAAAAAAAATTCTTATTAAAGGTTTTGAGGGAAACCTTCATGGAGAATTCAACCTGTGTGCTTAAATCTTTGAGAAATGGACTGTACTTAAGTGTGTGTTTCTTTCTCTGCTCTTTCACTATCCCTCCTTGAAACACCTGTTACCTGAAACAGGGAGAAAGCAGTAAGAAAATTCTGGCAGTACAAGAAAAGGAGGATGAAAGATCAGCAGTCTTCCTAATCTATCTAACATCCCACTGGGATTACTGTTTTGGCCTGCAATTGTTTGTTGGGTTTGGACAGAAGATGAGATGTTAGTGATGAAGTGCAGAACGAAGGCAGACCAAAGCTGTGGAGCCAGCTGGGCCAACAGTGTAGGCACAACTGTTGATGCATTTGGAAAGGACAGGCCTGTACCTGGTTTCAAAACTTGCTCTCAGGTTGTTGTTGTGCCTACCTGAGTATGCCTCTCACTTGGTAAAATGGCTTTTGATCTGTATTTTGGGTTTTACCGCCCATTATTAGTGTGCTCTCCCTGGCTGAGAAGGGTAGTCCAACACCATATCCATATTGGAGGCTGGTCCTGTTTATTTCTGTGTCTTCTCAAATCAGAATTGATGTAGAGAACTTCTTAGACACGGCTGTATGTTCCAGAGCTCTCTGGGAGGGGATGAGAATCAGCCAGCCATGCACTGTATGATGATTGGGATTAAGTGATCTCTTCCTGGGAAAAGAGGATGGAGGGAGACTAATATGTTGGGGGCATCATGGTAAGGAGAGGTGTCTCTTCCCATCTGGAGCAAAGCAGCTGCCCTTCCATGTACTTCAGAGCCCCACATGACCTCCATGAACCTCCAGCCATGCAGGCTAATATGGATTACATTAATATAGTCAATCCAAAGATTCATTTTATAAAGGGGACTGGGCTAGGGGGGAGCAGGTTACCTTTCTCCCTTCAACCAGTTTTCATTAAAATGATTTGGAGGGTGTGCCTGTACCTTGTCATGGAGTGCAACCCAGGGATGGATGGCTGCCTGTGGGAATAAAGGCTGTAGCGGAGGATCCAGGCATAACATAACCTCCTCCAGGGATAGTTGTGTGTCAGGACTTGTTCACTTGGCCACAGCACTATCCTGCTCTACTTGCTTGAGATCTGCCCAGCATTGCTCCTGGTTCTCCCTGCCACGCCTTCTGCAGGCGGCAGATAAGCTCTTTTGGGGATGATGTAAGATTTTCCATGTATCCATGCTACAAAGTTGATTTTAGGGCAACACAGTTAAATTACATTCTACGTAATAGTAAAGGGTGCTTCTTGGATAGATTTCACTGAGTTTCAGATATTGTATAATCTAGAGAAACAGTTGCTGTTCCTGGGAAACAGGCGTTCCCAATACAAATGCAATGCTGAGTGACAGTGGCTGACAGCTAGGGTGCACAGGAGATTTATTTACATTTTATATATATGTGTGTATATATATATATATGTATGTATATATATATATATTTACAGAGATAATAGTGATAGGAAATGAAATAATAGTAATAGTGGTTGCAGCCTGANTTACATTTTATATATATGTGTGTATATATATATGTATGTATATATATATATATTTACAGAGATAATAGTGATAGGAAATGAAATAATAGTAATAGTGGTTGCAGCCTGAGAGAAGTGTGTCTGGACATTTTGTGGACACAGACATTTTCTGGCATTGACGACTATAGTTGGTAGAAACCCTGCTCGTTCCATTAAAAATAATGTTCATAATTGGTTGGTTCAAAATTCACCAGTACAGATCATTGCTTTCCAGAAGCAGCATTTTATGCTTTTCATTGGACATTGCTTACAGCATCAGTGGACAGTGCAAGGAGAAAATGGGCTCATTAGATATGAACTTAATTGAGAGTGACATGACTGGGTATTAATATTTGTCTTGCCCCAGGCTTTTCCTTTTTTTTTTTTTTTTGTGTGTGTGTGTATGTGTTTATACTCATGCTAGTAGATACTGAACATGTTATCCATTTACCAAATTCCACAACAGTACCTTCAATAAAAGGCATAGGTTTTCTTTTTTGTTTCTAAATGGAGATGCAGCATCTGATGTTCACCTCCTCCAGATGCAGGAGCAGCAAACAGAAGGGCAGGGCTCTGCCTGGCTCCAAGCACAGGTGACACTTGCTACCGATGTGACCTTTTTGATGGTATTTCTGTTTGCGGGAATCCACATTTATGGTGGTTACGGTGGCTTATGGAATTTAACTTGGCATTTATTTCTCTGAGGAATGGTCTGGTGACAAGAAGCTGACACAGATTTCTTTGGGGTCCTGTCCCTGGGCACTCCCACCTGTTTTCCCTCCCCTCTGAAATATGCTTGGGAGAAGAGACAAATTGTGAGATGAAATGGAGGGGTCTATTTTCATTGGGAACAGGAGAAGCACGCAGGGAAGGCGGGTGGACGCGGGGCTTCGATTGGCGCGGAGGGAGGGAGGCGCTGGTTTGTATAAATAGCAGGATGCGCTCCTTTGTGCTGGAGAGGTTTCCCGTGCAAGGCAGGGAAAAGATGCCGGGTGTGTTGCTGTCGCGACCAACTGAAGTCCTTTTGGTACCTAAGCTTTTCATTTAGGGCAGGGTTCTTTCCCCCACACCGTTCCCTGTCCCCGCGCGACGGGGGCGGGCCGGGTGCCCCTCCAGGGCGGTTTGCGGCTGCACCATCCCTGGCTCCGTGCGCTCCCCTCCCGGCCCGGGTGAACAATTATCGGAGCGGTTTGTCTCACAAGTCAGTGCCATCTGTGCCGGGCGCCTTGTTTGCCGAACAAAAGGATTTGGAGAGGATGAGGGGCTATGGCTTAAAAAAAAAACCCAACCCGTTGAGTGGAAGAAAGGATGCTGTCGCCTGCTTCTAACTGCACACGGAGCATTGTTCCCTCCCGAAACGTTCAGCATCACTTTTATTACCTGCAGCCATGCCAGCGCCTGGCAGTGTGGTTTTTGATTGGGGGATAGGGTAATAGATTCAGTCATTCTGCCTGCCACTGATACGTTTTGTTTTGTTTATAGATATTTTACAGGGTTTGGACAGGCAGTTTTGTCTCCTGGGTAATTAAGCTGAATTATTGAAGGCCCTGAAATTAACACTGTCATTTTTAATAATTAAAATAAAATAAATCTCAGCCTGTTTCTCAAGTTAGGTTATTTCCTCTTTCTGATTTTGAAGGGGTGTGTGAACTTGTTTGAAAGATTGTGAGCACTCACGTAGCTTGGTTTTCAAATTTTGTTAAACAAAAATGTGGGGAAAAACCCTAGATCCAGATAAGGTCTTTTAAAACATTCAAGCCCTAAAAGAAAAGAGAGCAGTAGGTGGGAAAAGTTCAGAGTATGGTAAGCACTACTGGTCAGAGTTTTCCTGGCCAAATATTAGAGAATAAGAATTTCTTGGAGATTATTCTGGAGCAGGGAAGGAGCTTTAAAAACATATTTTCATTTTTTTCTTTTAGATTGTAACGCTGGCAACAAAATTTTTACTGGCCTGAGTGTTTGTGTGTAGGTTTTAACATTTTTTTTCTTCAAACATTCAAATTTCTTTTGTTGTTACTTCATTTTTTAACATTTCTTTATTCAATATTGGAATTTCCTATTTGCTGTGGATTTGGGAATCCTCCTCTTTTGCTGTCTGGGAAATCCTCAATGGTGGATTTCCAGGAGCCTGATTTGGTTAACCCCAGTGTTAACACCAAGGTCGTGGCCTTTGTTCCCTAGTTCTGAGTCAGCTGTACCCAGCCTCATGTTTATGAATCACTCAGGCTTCTTTCTCTTGACAAGGATTTACAAAATCTGGCTCTTACTTTTCTGTACCAAGTCCTATGATTTCTTACAGGATCAAGAGCTGTAAGTGTGGATTGTGACATCCACATGTTTTTGGAGCTGCAGCAATGACAGGGGCTGCTCCCCACGGGGGTGGTCAAATGGGAGCTGAGGCACTCAGATCCCATCAGTGCTGCTGCCTGTTGGGAGTGAGCATTTTGTGCCAGTGAAGGAGCAATTGGAGTCAGAACAATGGCCAGGAACAGTCAGAGGGCAGTTCAGGCAGGAAAGGGCCTCAGAAAACCTTTTCTCCAATATGCTGCTCATAGCAGGGTTGTTCATGAGATTAGAGGAGGTTCTGTTGCGTCTGGAGACCATGCAGCCTCGCACAGGTCAGTCTGTTGCAGTGTTGGACTGAAGGAATGAGGAAGTTCCTCAGGTCAGTCTTTCTGTGTCTCTGTTTGTCCATGTGCTAGTGTCTAAAGCCACAGAGGAGGTCACAGGTCCATCAGGACAGCTGGAGGACAAGAGGAGTGGCTCCAGGCCTAGCCAATTTAACTGGTTTGTCTGTGCACACCCAACACGTTTTATTGATAAGCAAATGGTAGTATTTCCTTGGCAACAGTGTTATGGCAACAGCTGACTTCCAGTTTGCAGACTGAAGGTAAAGGAGAGGAGGTGGTGGAGAGCCTGGCATTGGCCAGGGCAAGGGCTGGGGCCAAGGGGCTGGTTTTTTCTGAGGGGAGAAATATGAGCCATGATCTCCAGTTGCTGGATGAGACTTCAGCACTGCCCTCAGAGTTGCTGGCTGCTGCATGACGTGTGCCAAGGAAGGGCTTGAGGATGTGGCTTTGCCTTGCGAAACATCAGCAGCTCTTCAGCTTCTGCCCGGTCACCACATAAAAGAGAGGAGCAGGTGTGTGGTTAAGGCAGTAGATTGGGCCTTGTGGGACTGGGATTGGCCACAGACTTCTGGTGTGACCTTAGGCAAGTCACTTAGCTCCTCTGTGTCTGGGTTGCCACTGGCAAAATGGGGATAGCAAGCTTTGTTCCATTCAGCATGTCCAGCTGAGTTATACGTTCTTTGGGAGGTGTTGGCTTTCCTGGGCACTGCAGAACGGGGCTTCAGGCTCTGCTCTGGGTTGTCTGGGTGCTGCTGTCACAGCCAGCTTCAAGGCTGATATGCTCAGGTAGACCACTGCTTTACAAATAAGGAATATTGCCTTAGGAGCCAGGGGGACACAGCTCCCGAGGGTTGTCACCCACCACCAGGATTGAGTGGGCTGAAGGGCAGAGTGCCTGGTCCCCAGCATTAGGAAAGGTACAGGGGCTGTCTCTCCTCTAGTCCTGCAGAAGGAGGCCCTGCTCCCTTGCCTCTCCACAGCTCTGCTGTTTGCTTTCTGAGTTCTCAGAGCCTCTGTCCTCCCTGCAGAAGCAGAAACACCAGCTTATCCCATTTGGGTTCCTGCATGGCAATGAGTGGCTCAGACCTGCCTGGAGGGGGTTTTGGCATCTCACTTGGAGGATTTCTTTGGTCTGACTTTGCCAACCAAGCTCAGAGGGAAATGGGAAGGTAGAATGCACTGGAGGTGCCCATCTCCAAGACATTTTCAGGTTTCTGTGTCCTTGCTCCATCTTACTTTTATTTATTGTGCCTGAGCATTTACATGAAAATAAGCAGTATTCTAAAATAATGCTGTTTTTAAAACATATAATTTAAAGGTTTTAATCTTTGTCTACCTTCTGGCCCACATTCCCTTTCATTCCATCTCAGAGGAATGGGTGAAATAGGGGATCACTCGGGCTTTGTGTGTTTCTGGGGAATATTCACTACAGCATCTCCCAAATTACTTGCAAAGAAGCATTTTAGCGTTCTGAAGCCAAGCCGGTACTTCAGAGAGCTCCTTCAAATGAAATGCTTGGTGAATCTGTTTTCACATCTCTTAAAAGTGTGGGAAGATTTTTTTTTAATTTGGAAATCTGGTTTGGGCCCTTGCTAATTTTCAGGAAAGACTGATGGAAGGATTATGACCAACCCTAATTTTGCAAATGAGGTAAGGGAGCAAAACTTGTATAACAAAACCACAGGATAATGTGTCATCTTGTGCCCTTTCTTCACTCACTTCTGAACACAGTTTACTTGTAATGATGTGTGAACTTTTCTTCAAGTGAATTCTGGAATATATTTTGCCAAAGGAAAGAAATCTCAGGACTACCAGATCTCATGATACCTCCCTGCTGTTTGGGGCATGCAAATTATGGGCGAGTTTCTATTGTGTTAAGTTCCCACAAGCCTAAACCAAATCCTTAAGGAGAAGCCAATGGGAAAGACATTTCCCAAGAACTGAAGGACCTTTTTTTTTTCCTTTTAGCCTTGCAAAGAGTCTTGGATTTGGTTTGTTGGATTTTTTGTTGTTTTCTACTTTTAATGAGCAGCAATATTAGCTAAGATTCCTGCTCTTAGGAACACAAGGCATAAACTTTCCCATTGCTGTGTGGGCATGTTATGTGAGCAAGGAGTGGTGGATTCAACTGAGGCTCAGTGCTCCCACTATTTTCCTACTGATGTCCTTGAACTGAGTACTGGATGCTGAGCAGATGAGAGCCTGGGTGCATGCAGGAGGGGTTGAGGAAGTGCCCTGGGGTGGNGCTGTGAGTGCTGGCTGTGCCTGCCCCTCCAGCTGCCATCCTGCCTGTGCTTCTGGGCCGGCACTATGCTCCTCCTGCCAGCGCTCTCCCCGTGCCCATCAGCTGAGATGCCGCTCCCGGCCGTGTCCTCACGCTGTTACCCTGGGCAGATCTCACCAGGGGTTTGCTGTTGTTGGGGCTCTGCCACTGGCTGCTGGCTGCCTGTGTCTGCACGGCAGACGTCTTCCCCAGATGCCAGCCAGGCTGTGAGTGCTAAAATTAGAGCGGCGGGTTGTGGCTCCCCGAAGGGCGATGGTGGCACGTGTGATGCCGTGGGGCTGTGCTCCCCATTACAGCAGCAGCACGGGCAGGGCTGCCTGCAGCCTGGAGGGGCCTGGCAGCTGCCTCTGCCCTCAGTGACACCCAGCACACCCGTGGCCTGATAAATAAAATAAAATAAAAATATTGAAATAAAATGTTTTGTGCCCTCATGCAACAGACTCACTGGCGATTTGGGGGCCGAGAGGGAAGAGGGCGAAGAGTTAAATTTTCCATCCATTCTTTCTTGTCCTTGGTGATGTCCTTTATGGGCAAAACCACAGATAAGTGTAGTATGTGTGCATCATTTTAGTATCATTTCTAATTCGCAAAAGGTTTTCAAAAGTCAAGGATGACCCAGCAGCTGTGGTAAACTCCCTGTAATAAACTTTCCAAGGGCCTTTTGTACTGAAGGCCTGATGGCTTTTCTGATGATTGGAAATTCATTGAGTCAGTGTAGAGAACTTTGACAAGCTGCCAGTTGTTTCATGGAAACATGAGAATATTTGTAGAATATTTTGTTTGTTTGTTTGTTTTTTAAGTTATTGTCACTGAACCTGTGGTTCTGGTGTCTGTGTATTTGAATATTTAAAACAATGCCAGTAAAACAAAAAAAAACACCACCCAAAGAAGCAATCTTTAGCCTTTGTCCACTGTCTAAATTAAAAGTAATCACCAAGAGCAAAAGTATTTGCACTTCATTTTATGAGGACTGACTTTTCCAATTGAGGAATCGTGAGATTGTGAAGAAAATTGAGTTCAAGGATGAGTCCAACTTGGAGTCTGTTAAGTAGTATCTGTCATCTTCCCTTCTTCAGTCAAGCTGTATTAATCTGTCTGAAAGCTCATATTCCCAAGGGCCACTCAGTGCTTGCTATACTGTGGCAGTGACCTGAAGNATGAGCAGCAATATTAGCTAAGATTCCTGCTCTTAGGAACACAAGGCATAAACTTTCCCATTGCTGTGTGGGCATGTTATGTGAGCAAGGAGTGGTGGATTCAACTGAGGCTCAGTGCTCCCACTGTTTTTCTACTGATGTCTTTGAACTGAATACTGGGTACTGAGCAGATGAGAGCCTGGATGCATGCAGGAGGGGTTGAGGAAGTGCCCTGGGGTGGGCAGAGGGCAGTGGGGCTGGGTGATGCAGACAGGTGCTGCAAGGGCAGGTTTGGTGTCTCTCAGGGGCTGTGATGGCAGGGAAAAACCCTTGCCCTGGGATCACACCTACCAGTACTGGAAAAGCCTGACTATTTTGTCCTGCCTATCTCCCCAGTGCCCACTTTGAATTGGCCTTCTAATGTCTATTGTCCTCCCAGAAGGCTGCTTTTCCAAACTGGTGATCCCTGAGCTGGCTGATATCTGGCGCTGTTTTTGTTTTCTTGGATTCCAAGTGCTGCATCCCTTTGCAGTCTGGAAACCAGGCACGAATTGTTTGCCCAATATCTTTTCCTCAGGTAAACATTGCTTTAGATGCTGCAGCTGCATTATGCAACGCAGATAGGTAGGGACAGCCTTTTCTTTCTGCCAGCAGTAGAAAGAGAAATTTGTTTTGCTAAGGTAAAAATGGGATTTTCTCCAATAGCTGGGTGCACAATATAACATCCCTTTCTCAACTTTGTTATCCTTGGTGCCTAGAGGTGGCTGGAGCTCTGCTCTTGTGGGGAGAGTTGGGTGAATCAGACAAGGTTTTCAGAGTGGAGCATTTTTGACCAGGTTTTGGACAGATCCCTGTTCTCCAGGGGTGAGGGAAGGCACGAAATGGGCTCTGCACGCACCTGGGGCTGCTGTGAGTGCTGGCTGTGCCTGCCCCTCCAGCTGCCATCCTGCCTGTGCTTCTGGGCCGGCACTATGCTCCTCCTGCCAGCGCTCTCCCCGTGCCCATCAGCTGAGATGCCGCTCCCGGCCGTGTCCTCACGCTGTTACCCTGGGCAGATCTCACCAGGGGTTTGCTGTTGTTGGGGCTCTGCCACTGGCTGCTGGCTGCCTGTGTCTGCACGGCAGACGTCTTCCCCAGATGCCAGCCAGGCTGTGAGTGCTAAAATTAGAGCGGCGGGTTGTGGCTCCCCGAAGGGCGATGGTGGCACGTGCGATGCCGTGGGGCTGTGCTCCCCATTACAGCAGCAGCACGGGCAGGGCTGCCTGCAGCCTGGAGGGGCCTGGCAGCTGCCTCTGCCCTCAGTGACACCCAGCACACCCGTGGCCTGATAAATAAAATAAAATAAAAATATTAAAATAAAACGTTTTGTGCCCTCATGCAACAGACTCACTGGTGATTTGGGGGCCAAGAGGGAAGAGGGCGAAGAGTTAAATTTTCTATCCGTTCTTTCTTGTCCTTGGTGATGTCCCTTATGGGCAAAACCACAGATAAGTGTAGTATGTGTGCATCATTTTAGTATCATTTCTAATTCGCAAAAGGTTTTCAAAAGTCAAGGATGACCCAGCAGCTGTGGTAAACTCCCTGTAATAAACTTTCCAAGGGCCTTTTGTACTGAAGGCCTGATGGCTTTTCTGATGATTGGAAATTCATTGAGTCAGTGTAGAGAACTTTGACAAGCTGCCAGTTGTTTCATGGAAACATGAGAATATTTGTAGAATATTTTGTTTGTTTGTTTGTTTTTTAAGTTATTGTCACTGAACCTGTGGTTCTGGTGTCTGTGTATTTGAATATTTAAAACAATGCCAGTAAAACAAAAAAAAACACCACCCAAAGAAGCAATCTTTAGCCTTTGTCCACTGTCTAAATTAAAAGTAATCACCAAGAGCAAAAGTATTTGCACTTCATTTTATGAGGACTGACTTTTCCAATTGAGGAATCGTGAGATTGTGAAGAAAATTGAGTTCAAGGATGAGTCCAACTTGGAGTCTGTTAAGTAGTGTCTGTCATCTTCCCTTCTTCAGTCAAGCTGTATTAATCTGTCTGAAAGCTCATATTCCCAAGGGCCACTCAGTGCTTGCTATACTGTGGCAGTGACCTGAAGGAGAGTGTGTTACTTGTGTTATTTTGAAGAAAAGCTGAAACTAAATTTTTTGGCTAAGCAAAAACAACAGTGAAACCAGCAGTTGAGTGCTAGAGAATCCTAAGCCAAGAGGCACTTTTATCCATTGCCTCCATCCCAGACATGCCCATCTCTCTATGTGACCATGCTTGTCCAAAAGACCCATTACCTCTTTGTAGGTGCACAGCTCATCTGGTAATAATGAGACATGGGTATTCAAGTTGGCCGAATTCATCCCTGAGGTCATTTCAGATGACTTCAGGAGAATTAAAACAAGACAGAATTTGCTCCTGAACCTTTGCGTTTGCAAATTAATTTCTGTGAAATCTATTTTTAATTATGCTGTACCTAATTATACCAGATTTACTATCACAAGGGACAAATGCTCTAATGTACAAAACACAGAATATTTTCTAATATCCAAAGTGGAGTGAGTATGGCTAGCCCCTTAGATTAATCTTACACTGATGCTGTGTGTGAAGTGGTGATGGATATATCCAAAATGCACCAGGAGATAGGACACAGGAGATCAGAAGGGACATTTGGGGTTAGTGAATGTGGTCTTGTGCCATAGTGAGCACCCACACTGGACACTGCCTGCCCTAAATTTTTGTTCCCCCTGCTTATATTGCAAGGCAAATTATATTCCTGAATCTCATACCTTGCTTTCTATTGCAAATGTCTTCAAATTTAGTCTGTGTTCATATTTTCATCTCTTTCGGTTGCTGAACATTTTGCCTTTCCTGCCATATTATTGCCCAAGGCAAATGCTGCTGAATCCTGGAGGAACACAAGTCTGTCGGTGTGAATCCTGGGTTCTGCTATCATGATGTCGCTTTCATCCTAACAGCAACATCTAACCTCATGATATGTGCTGTGAATGTCACAGGCAGCCTTGCAAAATGAGCCCTTCAGCTCCCACCTGGGAACTCGTGCTAATGCATTGCTTTGGAACAAGACCTATACCAGCACAGTCAAGGGCACCTTAAAATTCCCAGTTGGTTGGTACATTTATTGAGAAACATATTTGGGGCAGCCTTGGCTCACAAAAAGGTAATGTAACTCCTGTGGTGTGCTGCTGTGCCTGGCAGCTCTGTGCTCAGCATTTCTACCTGTGCTGGTGAGCAGGACGTGGCCATGCCCTGTGGGCTCTGCCAGGCAAGGGAGGAGTGGCAGGGAGAAGAAAACCTGCTGCCTGAAGTGTGGGGCTTGGGGGTAGGCGAGGAAGATGCCGCTCATGGCTGTGCTGAAGGCTTGTGATGCACAGCTCTGATGCAGAAAAGCATATGGAAGTATGATTGACTCTAGGCAATGGCTTTTTATCATTCCTCGGGTTATTGAGCTGCTCAGCCAGGGTTTAACACATGCTTAGCTCTGCAAGAAGTTTTGCTTAGCTGGTATTAAATTTATTCAGGTTTTTTTGTCTTGATGGGGAAGCCCAGGTCAGAACTTGGGGTGGGGAAGTTTATAGCACCACTGGAGCCTGGGAGGGCCAGGCTGGTATTCAGGACTTTATCAAGTTGCATGCGAAGTGCTGTAAGTACTATGAAGCATGCTGGCAGTCCCAGGTTTGCTAATGCTGCAGACCCAGTGTGGCTGGGATGCTACTCTGACTGAATTGCACTGTAGAACACCACAGTGCACTTTCCATTCCGCTTAACTCAATATCCTGCTGTGGAGGGGAGAAAACAGTGGGGAGCCATTAGCTTCGGTTTGATGATGAAGCACCAGGCATGTGGTTTCACAGGCAGCTTCGACTGACCTCGTGTTGGGCAGCTGCCAAGGGCTGGTGCTGGCTCCCCATGCCCAGCTGCACGTCCCCATGCCTTGTGCCAGCCCCAGACAGGGATGCTCTGCGTCACCAGGTCATCCCGGGATGTCACTGGGAAGTGTCACCCCTTTAGGCAGCTGCCTGCGGTTGGATGGGCACAAAAGCTGAGGTGTTGCCCATTGTTAGTGGCAAGCTTTTAAGCAGAACTTAGACTTTCTAGGTCCTAGGCTTTGGCTCCATGCCTCCCCCACACTCCAATTCTTGCCCTCTTTGCAATCACTGTTACAGGATTTCCCAGATCTGAGGTCTCTAGCCAGCTCTGGTATCTTCTGTGACCAAAACCAGCCCTTTTATGCATTGAGGGAGTAAGTAGGAATGCTTTTATTTTTGTGATACCTCTTAATGCATTTTGCTTGAGGAAATGTTTGTTAAAAGGGTCGAGTAGGGTTAGAGAAGATAAATTTGAGCCTCTGGGCATACTGTAGCTTGATGGGCATGAAGCTCTTTCTGTTTCTGCCTCTGTCAGAGACTTGCAGTGCCATCATGTCAAAGGCTGGCACCGGCTACTGCAGCACCATCAGGACTCGCTTTTCTCCTCCTTCTGGCAAGAAATTTGCTGGGAAACCATTTGTATATTTAACTCTGATGACTAATACTTGAGAATGGGTATCTGAGCAATGCAGGACAGTGCCTGTCTGAGGTCTCAGCACTCACTGTCTGGGTTTTGTGCCTAAGAACGCAGCCTTCCCTAAATGATAAAAAAGCCAAAAAAATATTTCACAGGAATCCTTTCATTCCTCTTTTTTGAGAATGAATCATTCTGAATATGAGTTCTCTAAAAATGCTCATCTCAGTTTTTGTTGAGGCAAAATTGGGTGATAAGTAGTTTTGGGGGAGAAGCAGGGAAGTACTGGAGTCCCTTCTCTCTTCTGGGACATGCACTCCTTTGTGTGTGTGTGTATGTGTTGTCCCAGCTCTGGGTGACAGCCAGATCTCCAGCATGTTCCTCCTTCAGTCCCTTGTGTGTAGACACAGGTGTGGGGACTAAGGACATGTATCTCCATTCTTCTGAGGCTGTCAAAGGCAGGTCTTGGCTCTTGGCAGCAGCCAAGGATGGCTGGAGGACCCCTGGACTCTGAGGTGGAAGGGCAGGTGAGCCTTTGCAAACATAACCCCATGCAGTCCCATTTTGGTTGCTGCAAGGGGAGCAGCAGCCCATAGCCTGGACACTGCACTGAGCAAAGTCCAAACAGCTCCTTGGAGCCTCTCATGCAGCTCAGGGTGATGGAGTAGCCTGACAAAGCAACCCAAAATGAATCTACTTTGTGACATGTGCAGCTGGTTGGGCTGAGCTCACCAGGAATTAAGCTTTTGCCTCATGCATGACATTTTGAGCATCATGTTATGTCTTGTGTACTGCCTGAATGTCCTGCTGTTGGGCACTCATGAAGCCTCCAAGGTCTGAGAAGTCACAGAGGTCTCTGTTTAATTTAATTTTATTTTTTTTAAATTATTTACCCAGTTGCAGTCTTACTCTTTTCTCCATACTGCCTTTCAGGACAGCACCTGCTTCCCTCCTAAAGAAGCCATTAGCTTGCACGCTCCGAACCAAAATGTTAGCTCAGCTGTAACAGATGGATGGATATGGGCATCATGTAGCAACTTAATGAATAATATCTATCACCTAATTTCCCAAAAGTTGGCATGTAATGAGGCTGGTGCCATGATTATTACCTCTGTAAATCATGACTTTAAGATGATGACAATCCCTCCTGCCCCTAGGATACGGGACAGGCAGGCAGTGATGTACATTTAATTGCTGTGTGAGAGGCGATGTGTTCGGGAGCTCACCATTGCCTCTAAATTATCTTGTGCAGCACAGACACTGGAGGAAATTAGTGCAGATTGGAGGGGAGGGGGCTGCTGGGTGCATGTGTGTGTTTATTCCCTGGAGCCAGCTGGTGGAGGTGGTGTGAGCTGGCCAGTGTGGGATGGAGGTGTGACTCCCACCTGGCCTTTTTGGTCTCTCCTTAGGACTAAAGAAGAAGGAGATGGAATGGAGATTACTCACAACTGTGTAGAGATGTTTACTTTGTTTTTCTGATGAGTGTTTGTGGTGAATACTTCTGTGGACAAAAGACTTTGACATCCCAAACACAACCTTGGCTTCAAGGGTGAGAGCTGCCAAACCTCTGCCCAAACCTCCTGCCACTACAGGAAATCTCTGTCCCTGATTTCTTCCTACCACAAACCACGTCTGGCCATAAAGCAGAGCCAGTGCCCATATTGTGGGCTCTCAGCTTGCTCATGCAGCTGATTCCTAGCCAAGGGAGGCATCACGGCTTGCAGGGCCCTCCCACACCTTCTCATTCTTCATCAATTGATTGTAAAATTATTATTCTGATGGGCTTTTAAGGTTTCTTTCACTAGATCCTCTGCTATGCTAATTGATAGGGATGTGGATGTATCAGATATTGCAACTGACCCTTGGAAAGCAGCTACTGCCAGTCTGCCTGTACTGCTGCCTAATGCTGCTGTTTTGCTGTGTTGCCTGCCCTATTTGGGTACTTCTATGTGTTTGTTTAATATCTCTTTTCCTTTTAATTCTGCCCCCATGTCCTGGTGTGTGGGTCAGTGTGGTTATAGCTGGCTGGATGTGGGGCAGAGCAGTTGACATAGTAGCAATTGACATAGTGATGTTGTGGTCCTCCACTGCAGTGCCTCTGAGCCACGTGATGAGCAGAGGTGAAAACAGCCTGAAAACTGTAGCAATGGCTGCTTTGGGTCAGACTGAAGATCCCCCTGGCCTGATGTCCTGTCTCCAGTAGTGCTCAGGGGAACTAGAACTAGGGCAAAGTGATGACCATGTATGATGATGTATTTCCCTACAATACTCTCCCAACCACCAGAGATTTGCAGTTCAAGGACTTCCCAAGCCAGGAGTGATACCTTTCGGTTTGGTGGCCCCTATGCCAGACCACTGGCAGTCTCACAGCTTCTCTCAATTCCTGCAGCTCAGGCCCAAACCCCAGATACTTGCCTGGTTTGTGGGGAGATTGCTGTAAATTCAGCATTACTTTGAATGTCTGGGTGATGTGAGCCATAGGTCATTTCCAAAGGCACTGAGTGCTCTGGGCTGCATGGGATGGGACTGCTCAGCCACGTGCCAGTGTCTCTGTGCTCCAGGAGGAGCCACTGAGGCGTTGGAAGAGGAGGCCCACAGATGGACCACGTCTTGTGCAGGGGGTGGCATGCCTGAATTAGCCTCTCCTCCCTCTCTCATGTTGGCTTGCACAGCAGTGACCAGTGTCACCCCAAATGGGTCAGCTCCCCCAGTGCTGACCCCGTGTCACCCTCATCTGATCCTGTCTTGCAGGGCTCCCTGCTGGAAGTGCTGGCAGGTTCTGCAGGAGGAAGGTGAGGGTGAGAGCAGCCTGCATAAGTGCAGAGCCAGAGGGGGCACATGCAAATACCTCGGCTCGGAGAGCACATACTCTCAGGCATTTACAGCCAAAAGATGCCCTGGAGCATTTCCTTGGTTTCCTTTCTTCCCCCAAGTAAGCAAACACCATCCTGCCAATGCTTTGTGGTGTCAGACGTTCCAGTACCTGCTGGAGAATTACCATCTGCTGAAGCAAGGCTGGCCATGCTGATGGATTTCCCCATGTAACACCGGTTTCTTCTCTTTAGCTCTCAGCGGTGAATTGGCTGCAGTTGGTCTGAGCCTGTGTTGAGCCTTTTTGTCACTAAAGACATTGTAGTGCTTATGGCATTAGTGGTTACATAAGCTGGCTGTCTCCAAGGGGCTTTGCTCTGGCACGATGCTCCTTTAGGGTAAGGGAAGAGCCTGCCTCAGAAGAGGGGGACATGAAAAAAAATACACATATGTAGTTGACTTATTTGAACTTAACACACCCCGCAGGAAAACCCAGATTTTGGAGTTTTCGTATATTCTCTCTGGCTCCACAGATTAGAAGGGGACCGTGGGAAAGCTGCCAGGGCTTGGAGATCAATCCAGCCTTTGTAAATCCTTTCATCTGACTGGCGGCTTCATACAATTGAGTATTACCCACTTTATTATTGTTGGTTGATTAAATTCCTGTTGGTCAACACAAATAGTGCTGTGCAGGCTGTGCGTTCATGGGATGGAGATTGGCATTGTAAAGCACTTCCTAGAGAAAGGCAGGGGCAACCTGTCATTTAAAACCACATTCAGAGGGTGTTTGGCAGTGATGGGGAGGAGGGGGGAAGAACAAATCTCTCCATGCAAGCAACTTCCCAGGCATTTCTCACATGCCTGCCGAGGTTCAGCTGGCAGTGAGGGAGTGTGAGGGTTGGGTCTCCGCTTTTCTGGCACTGGGAGCAAGCAGCCTCAGCAGGAATGCACTCACCAAGCCCCCGTGCCTGCAAGGTGGGGGAGGTGTTGTGTGGGGTGACTCCAGCCTGTATAACCAGGATTAATGGGATGAAATTAGGTGAAGGAGAAAGTTGTCAGGAAGTGTTTCCTCAAGGTGAAAGCTATTAGGCAGCAGCACAATTTCTCAAGGGAAGCAATGGGCACTTACCTGCTTGGGTTGTGTTTAAATGACAACATGAGAAAAATCTGCCTTTGGGGAGGAGATGGATGTTATCAGTGACTTCAGGGGCTCCAGGGAGATATGACTGCTCCTCAGGGACAGTGCATTTCTGGGAGGGATGGAGGGGACTGCAGGGTCTTCAGCTGAGGCTCAGGTTCCAGGGAGCTGTGCGCTGCTGTCTTCCAAAGCAGGATGTTACCAGTGAGCTGGCAGCTGGGACTTGCCCTGGTGTTAGTCAGGGCTCTGGTAGGTCCTGAAACAGCACCCCCTAATTTTCTTGGGCTTTCAAAATGCTATTTCTATGAAATGTCTGGCTTGTAAGAAGGAGGGTGTAGAACCTATTTCTCAAGAGTGGGAGTACCTGGCAAACAAAACAATTTGGGGATTTCTGTGCTAGATGACCTGAAACATTTATGCTTTTATGAGTGCCATTACTTGGGTCATCCGTGTACTTTACTTCACTATCTTTGTGCCTGAACCAATGAAACACCCTTTATCTTTGGGTGAACGATTTGTTTCCCATCTCTGTGCAGCATACACCCCTAGAAAATGAACCCATCTGATTATTTGGGGGGCAGATAGGGATATCAGCAGCTTTAGGGGGCTTGTGCTTAGCAGTCTTTTTCTTCTTCTATAGGTGCAACAAATAGCTATTCTGTGGAAATAAGTCCATCTTCTCTCCCTCTACTAGTTCTCAGTTAGTTCTGAGATGTGAACACACATGTCAGGTGACCCTCTGCAGTGAGCAAACAGGAAATGCCTGGAGCAACACGGTCCTTGAGAATGAAGATGTTCATCACAGGGTCCTTTTCTACATTGCTTCCCTTTGCCCCAGCTCTGGCATGATGTGTAGCCAGAACCTACTCATGAATGGGACACGAAGGACGGAGCAGGGGCTCACTCTGCTGAGAGCCTGCTCTTCAAGCCTGAAACACAGAATATGCATTTGAAAGCCAACAGGCAGAGGTGGATCCTATGGGCCCGTGTGCTGCTGGAGCCGTGAGGCTGAGTGTGAGCCATGAAGGCTGGGAAGGCTCCATGCTGCTTTGTAGCCTAGAAGAGCACATGTCAACCTGCCTGGCAGGGAGCCGTCAGCGGCCAGTCCAAAGGGCTTGAGTGAGAGGCAATAAACTGGTTAATAAATAACAGGGGAAGCTGGCTGCATTGCATAGTTTTAGTTTCTGTGTGTAACCTCAGAGAAACATGGCAAAGGTTTGCACAGCCCTTTGCAAAGCTGTGTGAGCACTTGCTTGGCTTGGGGGGGTCAGAAAGTCTCGTCCAAGTGCCTGCACTCTGAATCATTGCGGGACTGCTTTTATTATCCCCAGGGATCAAATGCTTGGGCTCTCCTTGGCTACCCAAGGCAAGGTGATGGGGCAGTTCCCTGCTTTGCTGTCATCACCAGGGACTTTTCCTGTGGGGTGTGGCCAGGGCACCTTCCCTCACAGGGAGGGTTGCTCTGCATCCCCTGTAAGGGGTCAGATCTAGCACAGACCAGCTTTATAGAGCTCTTCCCTAAAACTCCTGGCTCAGGGAGGTAGCATGGACAAGAGTGAGTTACATTAGGGAAACTTATCAGAGGATGGATTTGCTGTTCCTAAATGATATCTCCTATTGTTATTGTAGTAGCACTGTACTATTAACTTGTTTTAAAACAGATTTTGTTCCCTTGTCTCACTGTTTCAATCCAGCCCAGTGATACACTGTAATCTGTGCCTCCACCTTGTTTCTACTCCCATCAGACACTGTGCATTATGAAATTGTTAGGTATGTATTGTCTGGCCTTTCTTTCCAGACATGAATTCTACATTTGCTGTATTTGGATTCTTAAGCCATACCCTGTGTCACTTGCTTAGGTATCTGGAGTCCCTGCTCTGCTCAGTTCTGGGTTATAGCATATTTTTGGTTGGGCTACTGCTGTTTGCAGCCGGTCCTGACCAAGCCCATGCTGGTTTGGCATAGCCAGCACATTACACTTGACAGCCCTTCTCCTGTTTAATTTCCTCTTGCTGACTCTCACGGCAGGGCAGCGGGTGCAGGCAGGAAAGGGCTGCAGGTAGGAGTAGGGGCATTGCTGTTTTCCAAAACAAGAATTTCCCTCCACCCTCAGGTAAGAACATAGGCAACTGTCTCAGCTCCCTTTGTGTAATTTGATGGTATAAAGGCTCTTCCCTGTGACACAGTTGTTTATAGTTTTTTGGTTGAATTTTTTCTCAGGTGAAAGCTGCTGGGGATTGGATCCATGCCATCTTCCAGCTTGACTCTGAAGTACAGTGAATTAAGTGTACATACTTCATCATTTTTTATGTGTGGCTGTTTCTCCTGACTGCAGTGAGTCCGTAAAGATGTTTAGGAGGAAGCACACCTTCATCTCATGATCTCACACCACCACTGGATTGTGTTTATCAAAAGCCAGTTAAGTTAGAAGGCAACTGCAGCACGTAATGTTTAACTACAGTCTGCAATAGGAGAGCGTGAGGCTGAGGGGTTTCTGTGGCTGGATGGAAAGGAGGAACTGGGCATGAGAAGAGAAAATAAATTCCTCAGAAAACCTCCAAATCAAGGGAAGTGGGTGGAGAGGAGCAGGATCTTCTGCTTTGGACTGCAGCAGAGCATTTCTTCCCCAAAAAACTGGGTCTCTGGGAGAGTCTAACACATTAAACCAGCTAACTGCAAAACACACAGAGATGCAAAACTGAACTGTAGGTGAACACTGGAGCCTTCACAGGTGCCCAGCTTTGCTGGTAGGAATCACTGACTCTACAAGTGCAGTTATTTTTGGTGAATAGGACTGGGTGTGGGGTTTCTGCCTGATGTTTAGGAAAGCTCCATTGTCCCTGGCTACAGAAATTTGAGTCTTTGACACATACACGTACAGTCCCCAACTCCAGAAGAGCTTAGTGTGCAGGGATTTAGACATTTCCTGGTGATGGCCTTAAGCTGTGGACTCACAGCTATTTTAGGCTTTCTCCCCTTTTCTCTCTGAGGGTCTGACCAGAAATTTCATCCAGAGCTAAAAATTGCTTGAAACTGAGTGTGTGGGATAAAAAAAATGCTCTTTTGATAAAATAGCATTTTCCTACCAAAAACTGCTTTACCTAAAACTTCCCAACCAGCCCTCATCCCAAATAGTGTGGCACTGTGAAATCAGGCATCTTCCTCCCCTCTTGGCCAAGAGCCCTCCCCCGCCAGCCCCCATGTGGGAATGAGGTTTGTTGCCATCCTGTGCACAAATGCCAGTTATAGCTGGGTAAATACTTTTTTGCTGGAAAAAGCATTAGCACCTTTGCTACCTTGCAGTTTTTTTAGGCTCAGGGAGAGAGATGGGGGCAGACAGTGCTGAGGTTAAAGATGAGATGTAGGGCAGCCTGTGCAGTGTGGGGGGGTGGGGATTAATGAATTCATGGGCACATGGAGACCATTCAGCAAGCTTTGGGCTCTGGTGGGCCCCTGGGTGGAAGGACTTTGATCTGACTCCAGCCTTTTCCCAACAAGGCACTGCCTTTGAATGCGTTCCTGCTCTCAGCCTTGCTGTGTGCAGCAGACAAAGACGAGGGGAGCAGGGAAGAAGAAGGGGGGCTGTTTACCCTCATCAGAATGGTCGAGTGGCCTGAGTCAATACAGCCTATTTTTCATTAACCTAATCATTAGTTTTTTCTTGCTGCCAATTAAATTTTTCCTCTCAGTACTCAGAAGGGCATCATTTGCATCTATAAAATATTTTTTTTTCTAATAGGGTGCTTCCTGGACATGGTGGGGTTATTTGAGGAGTGGAAATGAAAGTTTAATTTCTCTCTGGATGGAAGATTTTTGAGTTTTAATTATCACGCAGCTTGGATTCCTGATGGTTGAGGACCGTATTGGAAAGGCTGGTTTCCATTGTGTGGAGTGGATAATTATGCAGCACTTTCCCGGGCTCACTGCATTTATTGTCCAGAAGAATCTTCCCAAGCAAAAAGAGGGAGCAGATTTACAACCCAAAATGCATTTTTAGAACCAGCAAAAGTTTCAACTTGATGTTTGCAAAGGAAGACTTCTGCAACTATTTAAGATTTTTTTTTTACCCGTTTAACAAAATAATCCCCATCTATTAATCTGATAATCTGCCTTTCCCCTCACAGGTTGCTTAGGAAATAGTTTTGTAAACTCAAGAGAGCCCTTCTGCAGCTGGACTGCTTTGTGCCATCAGTTCCTAAGCAGAATTCCTTCAAAGGCAGTGGGAATTTCTGCATAAAATCTACTGGCCCATTTGTATGTAGAGTGTCGAATAGAAGATTTACAGCCATCTGAAACTTGGCAGTGCTTCTTACCTAGGAGGTAATGTTAATCTATCCAGGAGAACATGTTAAAGGATTCAAACAAACCTAAAATGTCAAAGCAAAGCTCATTGACAACTGTTCTCTTTCACAAGCCTTTGGATTAACCTCATGTCTTTCTCACTGGGTTTTGAGCCATGGATGGTTAAAAGTTTGCCATGAAAATGGAGACATTTCAGCAAAGGTCTTGTCAAATATGGGGAAGCTTTTGGAACTGCAACAATCCCACCAAATCTGCTAAGGATGGGATCAAATCTGCATGTGTTTGGGTGGGTTCAGATTTGGGGACAAGCATCCTGTGCAACTTTGATTAGTGTGATGAGATGAAAGAGGAAAATGCTCATTGTGGATGCCCACTCTTTTTCTCCTTGCTGAGAAATGGAGCAGGAATAGTGCAAATTGGAGACCAGGGAGGAGATTCTGGAAGCACTTGTGCTTATTTCAGTGGATTTGTAAGACATTATTTAGCTGGGCAGCTGTGCATGCAAACATTTCAGATAGGCCTTATTTCCAGAGCTTTCTGACTGTGACAGGATGAGGAGGACTCTGAACCCTGCTTGACTTTATTTTGCAATTCTTTTTGGTTTAACTAGCATGAACCCAAGAGGTTTTGGGCTTCTGATAGCTACCTTCCAGTCTCAAAAGACCATGTGGTTTTTTTTGGGAAGTTAGCAACTTATTTTGGAGGTTTCTGGATGATTAAAATAGCTTAAAACAGCCCAGTCTCCATTCCCTATCCTCAGTTTTCAAGTCAGTGCTTTCACTTGTGCTGCCCAAAGACTCAGAGACATAGACTCAGCTGCCTTCTCCAGCCCTTTCCTCTGAGAGAGTGCCTACCAGCCTTGACCACAGTTGGACTGCCAGTGCTTCTGAGGCTGTTTCCTAACCCACGTGGCTTCCTGGCATTCTCCAGCTTGCCTACATACGCTGAGCAGCCTCTTTTTTAAGCTCTTTCAGCTAGAGACCATATGTTGTTACTATAGTCATACCAAGCCTCGTGCATGTTGGACTTCTGTGATTTAGGACTGTGAATTTATGTGGAAAAGCTGGATAACTCTTAAAGATAACACCCCCCCCCCCCCCTTTTTTTTTTTTTTTGTGGGGAAGTACTAACTTTTGAAATCTCTGTCTGTATTTTACACAGCCATCTGTTTCTAATATAACCTTTTTATTGCAAACATCCCAGTAGTGTCAGAGACCCCTACTCCAGCACTTATTCTTCTCCCCACAGTCTTTCCAGCCCTCTTTTCTTCTTTGTCAGCCACAGCAGTTAGGTGAGACTTTCTGCAGGTGATGGAAAACCAAAAGGCATGGATGGTTTCAGATTGCTGAATCTGACATGACAACAGAGATTGCTTAGTGATTTCGTGTTTTGCCTTCAAGTAACTTGTGATGTTTGCTTTCTGGAAGTAAACTGAAACATCCACAGGTTTTCCTCATGTGATATTGTATAGGGTAGACATGGAAAACAGGACTGAAAGGCTCTGTTTCACCTAACCAATCCCTTTGCCCCAAGTCTGACTCCGCTCTACCTAAACTGCTCCTGACAGATGTTTTTTTAGCCTGCTTGTGAAAGTCATCATCAATGGCAATTCCACTGCCTCCCAAGGAGGTCTCTTCTAGCCCTTAAATATTTGTGTTATTAGAGACCTTGCTCTTTCTGGATGGAGATGGAGTACAATTTATTAACTTTTTTTTTTATTTTTCTGGTAATCATTTACATATTTGAATCCATTACTACATCTATGTTTGGTCTTTTCTCCCCCAGGCTAAGCAAGCTGGATTCCTTCAAGCTTTCCTGCTAGATTATAATTTCCACACCCTGATCCTCCTTATTTCTCTCCTGAATTTTTTCCAAATAGCCCACATGAGTCTTGAAGCGTGATGCCTAAAACTGGACACAGATCCCTATTCAAGATCTTTAATAGCACTGGTGAAGGAGGATTATTTCCCCTGTTTACATCTGCATCGTGATACGATCTCAGACATTGTTTTCAGCCTAACAACTGCTTCATGCACAGTTTACAAATTGCAATAGCCTCCAAGATCCTTTTTCACAGGACTGCTGTATGCTAAATGAGGAATTAGAGGATGCTGCCACAAAAGTTTGGGTTGACCTTGGCAGAGGCTGTGAGCGTGGCATGCTGGCAGTGGTATGGACTGAGCCTTTGGTTGATTCTGTAGAGACAGCAGCTACCATAGCAGTATCCAAAGTCAGACAGGAAGGGTTGGGTTTTGGCAATGGGAGAGAGGAATTGAGTAACTGGATTGATACAAATAGAAATGAGTACAGCCTGTCACATAGATTTCGGGGAATTTCCCCTGGGACCATACTCTTTTTCTGACTTCTAGAGGCAACAGTGTTCATCAGTGCCCACAAAAGGAGGTTGTGGAGCAAAAGGGGCCACTCTTGCTGAAACATCCACACTACCCCAAATGTGGAGTCTTTGTAGCTGGTGGAAAGACACTAATCGGCTTTGGGGCTTTTTTTGACCTGGTCACGTGATCATGCTATCAAGATTAAAGCAGCACGAGGAAGGAAAAGAGGCTTAAACAGCTGAGGGTGCCTGGCAGGTCATTTTAACCTTTTCATAATCATTAAAGCTGCAGAATCCCATTAGCAGTGAGTGACTTGCAGCTTCGGTCCTCTAACAAGCACTGGTGGCACAACAACTTTCTGTTCACCTCTGTTTTCCCCCACAGGAGAGTCCAACCCAGCTGGTTGCTAGGACCCAAACTTTGAGCAGAGTCCTGCCATTCCTTCATGTGGATCAAGGAGTTTGTTGTACCAAGGAGAAACAATCCATGGGTCTATCAAAAGCAGAGGATTTATCCCTCCGTTTCTAAAATTAGACTCTTGGAAGGTCCTGCTCAGGCCATACTGTGGTAGATCAGCCCTTGCCCATCTGTGGCAATAGTAGAAAGGTACAGGATAAGGAAGATTATGATGATCTCCTAAGTCACTGCTTTGGCACTGGTCAGTGGGCTATGGCTTTACTCTGCTGGTATTGGTGAAGGCAGAAGGTCCTGCACTGCTACAGTGCTGCTCTGACATGGGAAGCAAAGCCTTTTGAATGAAGCTTTAACTAAGTGAATGAAGTGTTAACTAAGGCATGAGGCTCTCAAAGAGCCTCCAGTGTGTTGGTGTTACTCATATTTTCCTCTCTTGCAAGTTTTCATGAGTGCAGCATCACATCCAGTAGTCAGTCTGATCTTCCCCTGTCTTTCCTCCAACTTCATCTTCTTTTGTCTCCCTTCATATCAACTAGCAAGCTCTGGTGTGGAAATGCTTGCCCCACAGTGTCTGGAAGACAGGATTATTCTGATCCACCTAAAATCTGAATATTGTCCTACTTTCTTTAGAATTGTCCTTTCTGCATTCAGGCAGAAATCATTGAGTACATCTAGTGGTTGCACAGCAAGTGGCTTCTTAAAAAGGCCAAGGAAATCCTGAATTTTTCTTGATGTCACTGGGCTATGATGGGTGTTGCACGTATTGCAGCACCTGGGATTGATCTGGAGAGCACCTGCTTTCTCAGACAGGGCAGGCTTCCATGTGCAGGGACTGAGAGCACTGCAGGGGATGCAAATCAGCTTTTCTCTGTTACATGTACACCAGTCAAGACTGTCTGGCTGTGCATGTCTTGAACATTAATATTTCTATCTCTGTGTGTGCTTATTTCATCTAATTACAGTCTATTCACTCTTGACTGCAAGCTTAGTCTGAGGCTGAACCATCAGAAACTCACACTGATTTTTCTCGGGGTGATGCCCACAGTCAGGCATTAAACACAACTTTTAAAGCAAACACATTTTTTTCCTTGGCTATTTACCTTCAGAATTTCTTGGGGAACATCAGGAAAGATCTCCCCAGGAAACCTGGATGACCAGCAGTGACTAGTAACCTGGGCTGAGGCAGTCTGTCACACAGGCAGCCCATTTGAGAAGCCTGGTGAAAGTGCTGTCCTCTGCATGCAGGCTTACAGGAGGGCTATGGAGAGCCCTGGAGAGCCACAGCAGCACTGTGGTCCTTGCCCACTCCCAGCAGCGGAAGAGCAGCTACCGGCTGTCCCCTCAGGAGGGGGAAAGTGTGGTTTCAGATGACAAGACTGGGACGTGTTTCACCACATTCCTGTTGGGCAGGTTTCAGGGGTTGTGTGGGTTAGACATCCTCAGATGCAAATGTTCTTCAGTGGTGCCTGCTGCTCTGTGCTGTGATAGAGGGACAGCCCCCACAAAGATTGTCATGTACACATCACCCAAGCAAGGAAGGGGAAACTGGTGGCCACTGTGCTGCAGCACATGGGCACACACACACTCCTCCTTCCCTGTCAGCCACCTCCTAGTGAAATCTTGATATTAGGAGCTCCTGAACTGCTGGCAGTCGTTGTGGGCAGATATTTTGCTGTGCATGGAGATGATGTCATGGCTGGAAGTCACAGTTGTGACCTGTAACAACCAGAGTCAGGAGTAACCAGACTCTTACAGACCAGCTTGAGGCTGCTAAGCACCAGACAGGTCTAATGAACTGAAACTCGGGAGTTTGAATGAACTGAGTTGAGAACATTCAGTCTTGAAAACTTTCAGAGCTCGTAGTTAGAGGCTTGCTATGAAATGTTAATTAAATAGCTGCAGTGGCATATGTTCCATCCTGTCAGAGCTGCAGCACAGCCATGTTGCCAGTGCATAGCCAGTCTTGTTAGAGTTAAAAATGTGTATTATTCTGAGACTGTGTTTCTTTGTTATTTGTGGTTGGACTGGCTACACACTTGTCTGTTGTTTTGACTAGTGTTTGAATACCTAACTATGCCTGAGCTATCACCTGCACCTTGAAAATGAGGCCTGTCTTACCAGTCTTATTCAGATAGATGTTTTTGTAGGTGACTTTGGATGCTACAGATGGGCCTTTTATTTATTTAATGTAGTCTAAGGCAGTGTCTGTCCAGTAGATGTGCTGCATCTTAGCACCTCAGCTATGGAGATATTTAAGATTTGCTCTTAGTTCTCTTTCTGTGGGTGCATTTCTGCCACCTCTTTAACACTGGCTGTCAGAGTGCAGGGGAAACTTCTCCCTACATAATGGTGAATGCAGTGATGGGACAAGAGAGCAGGTTGGAATGGTTTGCTTGCTGAATATCTTGCAGGCATACAAAACACTGGGAACTTCTATTTACCATAGACCTTGTTGTTGCATATTCTCTTACCACATCTCAAGGGAGACCCCAAATTGTGCCTAAGATGCTACTGGAAAGGCATGGGATTTGGGTTTAGCAGAGAATGGTGTTTTGGACATGATGATCATGAAGACGTGAAGATGATCAGAGGCCTGGAACACCTCTCCTCTGAGAAGCTGAAAGAGCTGGGTTTGTTCAGGCTGGAAAAGAGAAGGCTCCAAGGAGACCTTAGAGCAGCTTTTCAGTACCTGAAGGGGGTATGAGAGAGCTGGAGAGGAACTTTTTACAGGGGTGTGTAGTGATAGGAGATGGGTTAATGGCTTTGAACTGACAGAGTTAGATTAGATATATCTAATTAGACTTAGATTAGATAAAAGGAAAGAAGTTTTTACAGTGAGGGTGGTGAAACACTGTTGCAGGTTGCCCAAGAGGTGGTAGATACCCCATCCCTGGAAACATTCAAGGATGGGTGGATGAGGCTCTGAGCAGCCTGATCTAGCTGAAGATGTCCCTGCTTGCTGCAGGTGCTGTGCTAAGTGACTGTTAAAGGTCCCTTCCCACACAGGTTATTCTGACATTCTGCACCAAGGCAAACCAAGGAGCATTCCCTGAAAACCCTGGTGGTGCCATAGCAGAGGGCAGCACCTGGGAAACTAAAGTAACTCAGTATTGGCTTTGTGGTGGCCCTGCTCACATTTGAGCCATCCACTGACTTAAGCCTGTTGTGAAAACTTGCCTTGCATACCAGCCTGAAACAGTACATTGGGAATGGGGTTTTCTAGTAGGAGCAGAAAGATGGGGGCTGCCTAGGAAAAGCAAAGGTGGTGCATTTGTCCATCTCTCCCAATGGTTTCCTTTAATGACAATATTCAAGATATGTGAGTTTCATCTGCTTTCCAGCTGCTCTGAAAGAGTGCTTCTGCTTTAATAAATCAACTTCTTTACAAGATATAACCACTGGCCATTTTTCAGCCTGCTTGTGTGTGTCAAGAAGCAAGACCAGTAGAGCAATACTAATATGAAATATAGTGGGGAAGAACAGAGACGTGATAATGAAACTGCCAACAAGCAGCAAAGTGTTTTATTGAGCACAGGTGAAGGCCTTCTTGTGAGATGATCTTTGATGGAAGGAGAGGAAGAGAAAATGTCAGCATTCTATCATGCAAAGAAGGCAGCTGGCTGCAAGGTGCAAATGTGGCAGAGCATCAATCCTCCATGTGCCTTTCCTCCATGGTTTGGGAGAATCCCTTTAGGGATGCTGCTTTTTATGAGGATGGGAAGAGCCTTGTTTGCAGGACATTGACAAAATATAGCTGTGCTTTACTGTCTTGAATCATGCTTAGTTAAAAGACCTCCTAGGGAAAAAATGCAGTGGAAGCAGTGGGTGTCCAGCCTTGCTCCTGCGTGTGTGGGGCACCTCTGAGGTGCATGTGGGACAGAGCTGGAGTGGGGCACCATGGCCCTGACCTGCCAGCCAGCACTCCAGCTTGACACTGCATAATCCATGCCTTGTAGCAAAAAAGCAAATCAAAAAGACAAATCAAACCTCAATGGGGTGCTGTGGAAGAGGACTAAAGCACCTCCGTTGGTTCAAGTCTGCTCTTGTCATGTTGTTTGGTATTGTCCAGGCTGGGTGTAAGGACTGTCCTGCTGTGAATGAGTCCCATCAATGGGCTCTTGACAATTTTCTCATCTCACAGACACCTACATTAACCTTTTCTGGCATCTGGTGTGAACTGCCCTAAGTAAAGTGCAGTTTCTTCTTATATTCATTCAGGTGCTAGTGCCTCATTATGAAAAGGTCTTTTAAATAGAAGTGTCTCAATCCCAACCTTGCAGCTACCACACATACCTCTGCTCTGCATGCCTGTGGTTGGAGAAGTGGTATACGAGGAAATAAAACCATTTATTTTGGTACTGTCAAAATAAATGTGTAATTTATCATATTTACCCCACTGCCAGATTCCTCTGAAATCTCTGATGAGAATCAGAAAGGCTACAAGTGTCTTTTAAAATTATACTGTTCTGTGCTCTGCAGGCTGCAAGATTGTTTTGTTTGTTAAAACAATTTCTAATTCATGTTTTTACAAAGCTTGAGGAGCCAGGCAGTTCCCTGCTCTCTGAGAGACCATTGAGTTAAAACAAGGTAGAGTGATTTGTCTTGGCTCCATTTAGCTGTAATGAGTATTAAGTGGTTTATCTATGTGAAGAAAAGTTACTCAGCTAGATTACATCCAAGCTGAATTACATCCCATTCCAGATGGAGTATGTTTTTTAGAACAGTAAATCTTGAGGAGGGTGGATAATAACAGTAATGCTCCTTCCTGAGCTGGAACACAGCTCCTCTACCTCTCATGGAGATAATGTGGGGAGCTACATCCAATTACTTTTCCCAAGGTTTTGTAAAGAAACAGGACTTTTACAGCTCTGTGAACGATTTAGCTTGTAGAATTTACACTGTACAAGTGAATGATGGCTGATGGTGATTACAGTTCTCACCCGTTTTGCTGTCGTGGGCAGCAGCCTGGCAGGGCGTGTTGCTGCCTCTCTCCCCGACTTCCTCTTCTGTGTGATGGCTGCCACAGGGAGGGTGCTGAGTGGGATGTGAATGTTTTGATGGGAAATTTTCTTCCCTCTAGTGCCATCTGGTCCACTAAGGCACCCAGAATGAGCTGGTTCTCATGGCCCCAAAGGGGTAACTAGAGGAGGATGTTGGCCCTGAGTGCATCCCGGGCAGCACTGAAAAGAGTGCCAGAGAAAAAACAGTGCTAGAGAGCTTATCCTTGACCGTGTGTCCTTGACCACCATACTTGTCTGGTCACCAGCAGGGCACTAGCAGTCGTGACTGGACTCAAAATCAGTGCCATGAGGTGTGGCTAGGTGGGTATGCTAGGGGTATGCCCCAGTACCTGGTCTGGGGGCTGCTCAAGCCACTGGGGAGAGTGCTTTTGGGCTGGTGAAGGTGGAGCTCACAGCTGGCAGCAGGCTTTGACAAAGCAGTGAGAAGCATTTGTTTGTTTTCTAATGAAAAGGGATGTGAGGGTCTGATCAGTCAGTGATCCAGTTCTGCTGCCTCTCCTGGGTGGGTCAGTGGGGCTGTCCTTGTCTCTTGGCTCTGGGGGAGGCAGGAGAGGATGAAAACTCACTGATAAGAGAAAGGTTAGAGGCAGAAAAATGTTGGGAATGTGTTTCTTGATATAACATGGGTGAGACCTAGCCTGGGGTTTCACTGCTTAGCCTGGCAGTGTTACTGCCTGCTGTTGTGAGAGTTATGAGCTTTCTTAAAAATGAGATCAAGATGCAAATGGTTCATCTGGCACCTGCCTCAGCACAGGCAGGTCCAGAAGATGGAGGTGATTCATCTCTGAGGGCATAGCAAGGATTGGGATGGCTCTGAGCACTGTTTCACAGCCTTTGCCTGAGGTGGAGCATCTTCTGCTAACAAAACGGCTCACTTGGGTTTTTTTCTTTTTTTCCTATGTATATTTTATGTGGCCATAGGGTGTTTTCCAGCTGAGGTCAGACATCAAAACATGGTTTGGGGTTGAACAGTAGTATCTGGAGAATTCTAGCAGTTCTCAGGTCAGGCCAGGTTCAGGATCAGTGGTGTACACTGGCTCCCGAGGATGGAGGGCTTGCCTTCCCAAGGAGTATCCGGTTTTTTTTTGTAAGGGGTATGAAACCACAAGAGAGGAAATAATTCTCTATTTCCTTTTCTTTGGCAGTCATGCTCTCATTCTTTTCATCAACCAGTCAGCCAGTTCTGGTAGTATTCAGGGCCTGAACGTGACAGCTTCTGCGTCACCATTCATCTGCTTAACCTAAATTTCTTGTAGCTGCTGGCACAATGAGGGTACTGGTGGAGCTGGAATGCAGGTGGGAAGGACACCTTCTCTGACCAGATCTACCAGTGGAAGCTGTTGTATTCAGCACACAGCCAGTAGTATCTGTTTGCCTTCAGACAGAGACTGAGACTGGTTTTGGAGCTGTTTAGCCAAATGGGTATTATTGTACTGAATTTAGGGGTAAGTTAACAAAGTGTAATGGCCCATGGCACCGAGGAGGTCAAACCAAAGAATCCATGGTCCTTCTGGCTTCAACAATCTCAAACTCCCCTTGCACCTTGCTGGAGGACAGGTTCATTACTAATTCAGCAAGTTCTTCAAGCTGATCCCGAAATCTTGCTGCATTCAGCGCCGATCCACTGCAGCATTCTACTCACCACCTTTAGGTATGCATGGCTAATGCTGTGGTGCATGAGGCCTTCACAGGGAAAATGCTTTAGATTGATTTTATAACCTACTTGGTTTGTTCTCTTCTCTGACTGGAGACTCCCCCACGTTAGGGTGGTTGTTGGGACGAATTTTTGGTCCCTGCAGCTCAAGCTGATGTTGCTGTGAACCTTGTCACCACTTAAGCTGTTCACTGAACTTACATAGCTCCCTACAGTGTCTTCTTAACCTTTCTCATGAGGACTTGTTTGGATTTCCTGGGTTTGAACAAAGCATAATCCAGTCAAAAAAACTGAGCATTTTTCCTCTGAGAGTGTGCTTTAGATGGGCACTTGACTTGGATCCATCCTGCTGTTCCTTTGTGTGGTTTGGCACTGGTCTATGGTAGCACTTTTTTGAGCATATTCCAGTTTTTCTCTTGAGTGGCCAAAGCAGTCTCAGTGATTAGCTGCAGCTTCCCTGCTTGCCCTTCTGCTGAGCTGCCCCCAGAGTGGCCAGGAAGAGACTCAGGCTTGGTGCCGAGTGCGTTTGGCAGCCACTGGCAAAGGCAAAGAGAAGCTGTTTAGCACAGAGCCAGCCTAAACCTCACACGTGTGCCTGGCTGAGTGTTCATGAGCCAGAGCTGCCTGCTCTCCATGGGGGGGCTGATCCCAAAAGGTACTGGCCATTGCAGCACACACCCACTGGCACCAGGGCCCTTGTGTTAACACCTGGTTCCTTGCCCATTCACGCTCAGCAAGAAGTCCTGGGGTTGAACAGTGGCTTCTGCAGTTGTGCCACAATAAATGAGATGAGGGAAATTATAATTTTGCACTTTGCAGAGCCCCTTTAGAAGTGTGGAAAATGTTTGGAGTTTTTCCTATACTTATGTTGCAAAACTTTTCCTCCTGCTGTAACAGCTCATGACCTCTGCTACTCAAATTACAAGTGGAGGAGAAATTTTGCAAAGATCCAGTTGTATGGCAGGAGCTCATTAAGATATAATGAAAATGGAGAAAAGGTTTTCCCACTTTCCTTTATTTTCTCCCCTGTGAAATTTTCAAATGTGCTTCTTCAAAGCATGGTTCTAAACAAAAGCCAGATGCTTTGCAGAGCAATAACCCACCCACAGAGCTCTCCAGTGACTTATCTTCTATGCCAGGCCACCCTATGTGGTGTTGCTCTCTTACTGCAATGGTAAATTGGCCATTGCATTCCTTCAGGATGAATATTACCATTTGATGTGAGGGTATTCTGTATTTTATTGTCCTGGTGTTTTTCTGGTTAGTGTCACGTGCTTCCACTAGAAAAAACAGATGTCCTGGGTAGGCACTTGTTGTGTGTGTCAGGCTGTGTGCATGCTGCAGCTCTGTGGCCTTGCTGAATACACTTATCCCCCTTTTACAGCACTGGGAGTTGTGGCACTGACCTCTGAGAGCTGTGCCAGCAGCTTGGTTTTGTGATTTTCTCAGTTGCTTTTGAAAGAAAAAGGCACGTGTCTGGAGGGGTTGTTTATTCAAACCTAAAAGGAAACATCTTGTTCTGTTGTGGAGTATTTTGGTGCATTCTGGATGAATTAGAATAGCTTTCAAAACTAGGAAATTACTTTTATAAAAGTACAAAACACAGTGTTTCAACTTTACTTTCCTTCTGTATTACCCACCCCTCAAACTGGCATTGATGCAGATTCACAAAAGATATTGCTTTCGCTGAATCTCAGCTTTTTGGTGAGAAAACCTTTGACAGAGTCCCTCTCACCCTATACACTTAGGGTTTTATTCATTAAGTCTTTCCCAAACTTGCCTTCCACAGAGTGGGGAAACATATTGCTGTCTGACAGTACTTGCCTGTACCACAAGAAGCTTAAATGTGTTTGTTTTTTTCTCTTTTCCTAAAGATTCGTCTTCCAACTATATCAGGCAACTTGAAACAAAAGTGAAACTGCTGGAGGATGACAACAAGCTTCTTTCCCAGGTAGGTTTTATGATAGATAATAGATACTAGTGTGGCTCAGTTCTCCTGTTTCTATATGGTTTTGTTTGACTGCCCATTTCAATGCACATTGGCTTTTGGTAAACATCCTGCCCAGGAAGAACACAGTTCATATTAACCCCATACGGATAGAATTTGGTCTTCTTTTTTTGAAATAAAAAACAATAGGGGAAAAAAAGTGAATCATCTATTAGTGTCTGTGGGTGTTTCACAGATGCATTAATGCCTCCCTGCAGAGCTCCTTGACCCACCTGTGATCCTGGGGAGGCTCTGAGAGTCCAGTTCTGCCTGTGTCCTTGCTGTAGGATTTTGTCCTGCTTGCCCATTTACATTGACTTTTATCTTGTTGAAAGAGGAGACTCTTGTCAAAGGACAGCCTTGGGAATAGTTGTGTGTGGTGCAGGCTCACAGCTTTTATTTGAGATCTTACTTAAATCTAAACAGACTCTCTAAAGGGACACTTTTTGCTTGCATCTCCCTTTCAAAGTCTACTCCACGTGCCACTGTGCTTTTGATCACTCTGATGCTTACCTGTCTTTATATAGCAATGTCGAGCAGTGAGAAGAAAACAGCCTTTCTGCCTGGTATGTCCTCTGGATCCCCTGTAAAACACAGCAGTTGGTGTAAACAGGGGCAGCTGTGCTGCATTCAATAAGGCACTGTCTATTTAAACCATAAGTTACCATTTTTTCCTGGTTTTTGTATCTTTCACTGTTTTTATGTTCTACCTTCATGGCATTTTAAAAGTTTTTTTCCATACTTCTCTTCTTACTTCAAGCACCATGTTTCAAAGTTATTTTATTTCATATTGTTCCCAATTATAAGGACTGGAAATAAAATAGGCCTTGTAATATTTTTTTTTTAAATGCCTTTTTGCCAGTTTATGTTGTGCTGTTCTTTGCATTTCACCAAATCAGAGAATAGACTGTTCCAGGAACTCATTTCTAAAACATTCTCATTTAAAGTAAGCAAACAAAAGTAATAAAGAACCCAATGCTAACTGAAATGTCAATAAAATAATCTTGTCTAATGTTATTTTTTTCTAAAATATACATTTTGACCTGATTCTCAGCTTTTATAAAGATTATTCCTTTCTCCCAGTATATTCATTGGCATTAGTAGCCATGAAAAAAACTTCACAGGGCACCAAAGCATTAAACCCCCAAAGGGTGCTCAACTCAACAGCTTTGGAGTTGCTTCATGTATTAATTGATTGGTAATTTGATTTTAACTCCCCCTGTGTTTCTCCCAGACTGGGCTGGTGCCTGGTGGCGGTCGAAACCCTGCGACTGTTTAATTGGAGCTATTGACAGGCAGATGGTCTGGTCTGCCTGTGGACAGTTGGGATGTGCATGGATTTGGGGATGGGCTCAATGTGCCCTTGGCCTGGCTTTGTCCTGCCACAGCCAAGCACATTACTCTGTCAGGTCTGCCTTAGGAGGTCAAGAAAAAAATTGGTAATTAATGGTGAAAACGAATAGGGTCTGCATAGGTGCCTGGGCTTATTGCATTGGGAGGATGATTAACCCAGTTAATTTTGGGTTATGTGGAGCTGCTTCAGGCTCGTGCATCAACCCCTCACCTAGTGCTGCCCTGGGTGTGAAGGCTGTGCCTTTTCCTCCACTGTCCTGAGGTGTCATCACCTTTTGGGCTGTGTTACTGCAAATATTTGAATCCAGGAGGAAGGGAAATTACCTTAAAATAGCTCTGTGTTCTGGAGAAGGCCAGCCACCTCCCCAGTGGCAGCAGGCACTGATGCCAGCCTGGGTGTGATGTGCTGTGCAGCCCCTGTGTGATGTCTCAGTGGCCCTCCAAAAAACAGGATCAAACTTCTTTTAGATCACATTCAGGAAATAACTTTATTTTTTATAAGCAGGGAGTCAGCTTTCCTTAGGGCAACAGGACTGTTGAAGTCCTACCATGGGTTGGCTGAGCTCCCTGGGAGTTGAGCTGCATCACCTCCAGTCTGTCATGCTACACACCTAGATCTGGATTTTCTTCTCTTTTAATGAGAAAGATTAGGAAAATCTTTATAGACACAAACTCACATGCATATGTACATATAGCTCCCAGCACTTTCCCAAAAAGTATAATCCACTTTCTGTGTTTTTACTTGCTTTGTCTGATTGGAAAGTGTTTACCTGTTACCATGCGGATCTTGGGATAAGAATCTAGTCAGAAAGGATCCTGGCAAACTTTCTCTTGTTTTGAAAGTTGCCAGGTGATCCTGGCTGTTTGAACTCTGCAGTGCCAAACTGGCTTGTCAACACCAAAGTCACATTTTAACTCGGCTTGGCTTTCTCCCTGGGAGTATTGACTTTGCAATAATATTTGCAGCCTGGTGTCAAGAAGTTCTATCACCAGCGTGCTGAGGAGCGATGAAACCTGACGTCCTAAGTAACAAACAGTGCCTGTGCATTAAGGGATTAACAAATCAGGGGTGGTTATGGAAGTCTTCCTGGCTTCCTTCCAACTGCTAAACATAGGGCTGAAATAGTGCTTCATCCAGAGAAACCTGAGAAGGCCTGTGCTGCAAAGGATATTTGCAAGCTTTATGGCTGGATTTATATTCCAGTGGCCAGTGACACAATACCCTTTTTGCTGGCTGGTTCATCCTAAGTGAGATTTGTTGCTTTATCTTCTTCAGCATCTCTGGAGTGAAGGTGTGCTGAGAGGTGGTGTCTTTGTAGCCCCTTCTGTAATCAAGTTGTTGCAAGGGATCCCAAGCTTGCACTTTTTCTCCTGCTTCCCAACATATCCTTTATCTATAAGCACTTTAGAAGAAACCCTCAGTGGGACAGGTAAAAGCTCCCCAACCTGTGCCTGGCAGCTGCTCTGCACTGTACATGTCACCTACAGTACAGGTGTGCTGGGATTTACACTTCTGTTTGTATAGTGAGTTATTTGGATGGGTTAATAGAGAGAATTTTTCTTACTCCTGGAGATCAAGAAATACCATCTCACAAGCTGCACTGCAGTGGGAGGAAAGGAAATGGAGATAAGGGTGTTACTATGATAGCCATATATGTGGCATTTTTTGTTGTTGTTTTGTCTTCTTTTGCTTTCTAGGGAAGGACATGATATGTCTTTCCAGTTGGAAAATGACATGCTTTTGACATTGCTAACCCATCAATACTCATCACTCTCTCCATTTTCCATTCTCTGAGGAGAAATGACTCCAGGTTTTACTTTTTTGATGCAGTTTATGCTGTGATATTTTGTTGGTGTGGCCATGTCAGCTAGAAGGTCATTCTCTTGGATGACATCGCTGTGCTGGCAAAATCTCTGGCATCAATTCTGGCAACCCACAACTTTTGTTACCCTGGTTTGTATTGTTTGGGGGGAAGTTGTAGCAAATGCCACTACCAGAAAAGACCACTCAATCCTGCTCTCCAGGGCTGGTAGGTGTCTGTGGTGTAGCCACAGTGGCAAAGACCCTACAAAGCCCAGTGGGGCTGGTGTAAACCTTTCTCACAGATGTAGCTGGTTTCTGGAAGTTTTAGTTGTGGTGTAAAGAAGATGAATGAAAGTTCCGAGAAATGTTGGGTGTTGGTTTCAGAGAGCTTCATGGGCATCCCTTCTGTAGTCTCACATTCTCCAGAGAAGAATTGTACTGAGCCCTGCTGTATGCATGCATTTGGTCTGTGCAACATCACGTGGGTGAAGTCTTGATTTTCCTCTGTGTCATTGTGAGAAATGCCCAGAAGAACTGGTGTTAACCTTTCTTTAGTGGTGTCTGGTTGACTAGGCAAGGGTACTTTCCATATTGCTAAAATATGCTAAGATATTGCTAAGATATAATCCCTGAGGTGAGGGACTATATTTGCTTTCCATTCCTCTGAGCTAGAAGTGTCCAAGCACAAAACAGACCCCTTAAGCCACTTCATGCTGCCCCTTGAACAAAAAGGAATTTTTAGTTCCACACTTTGCCCTTAAGGTTAGAGAGACCTGTATTTACAACATTTAGGAGCTCCAAAGGTCAGTTCTGGGTAGTTTCATAATTAATGCATACATTTTAGAAATAACAAGGGTAACAAACTTCTGGCCTTTCTTTCACATTATTTTACATTTTCAGCTCATTCTGTACACATGCAAGGATTGAGCACTTTTAGCTGAAATTGAAGTTTATAGGCTGTATGGACTTATCACTTTTCTCTCTCCTTGTGACTAAGTACTGTGCACCATGAGTGGCTGTCAGGACTCCTTTTGGTTTATAGTCTCTGCTGAGCCGTGTCTACCTTTTCCCTTGAGAGCAGGAATGCCAGAGGCGTTTTTCTGTTCAGAGATGCTCAGGGCCCTTTACACACCTTTGTTTAACAAAGCAGATGCATTGGGCAGGTGAGGCTCTAAGTAACTGGACGTTTGACAATGAAGTCCTGGTTGTCTCTTTCACAGAAAATTTCAAGTCCCCTGGTGCAGAGCAGAAACAAAAAAAATTCTTCTCTAGGGAGTGACAGCCCTTGAGATTTATGAGGAACATAAGAGTATTTAATTAAAATTGCCAAATAGGCTTCAGTAGCACCAGCACTTCACAGCAGTTCAGCCTGCTAGCTGTCTGGGATTTAGAGTATCCTTGGAAGATCATATGAGCATCCCTAGAAGTTCTTGAAAACTGTTCTTAGTCTTACTTTTAAGAAACTGCATGCTTTTCCTGAATTAAAAGAAGGCTGCAGCTGTAGAGTTAATAAAATGATACTAGGCAATGCCTGCAACACTGCTATTAAAACAGACCTGAGGTGTTTGAGCAAGGAACTTCCATGGTCACAGCATCTGCAGGCTGCCACAATTCTTAGGCAAATGGGGTCTTGGCACAACCATGCACTCAGCAGGCAGTTTCCAGCATATTGTTCTGAAAACAAGCAGGGAAATCTGGACCCCAGGGCCAAAAAGAGTGTGACAATCCTTAGTACTGCAAAGAACAAAGATGTAAATGCCATTCAGTGGAGAGCCTGATCTCTTCCCAAGGAGGAGGAAGAGAAATTGCCCACAATGTGCTGGCTGACTTCAGGAGAGTCAGAGTGCAATTTCCTCTGTTGTTTTATGTTCAGCCACTTCTGTGCCAAGTTTGCCATTAACAGTTCCTGCTTGCAGAGTTGCCTCTCGGCTCTCAGAGTTGCAGTAAGGTCTTGGCATTTGAGCCACTCTGTGCCTTGGCTCTGGAGGTTTGTCTGAGGCCATGGCTTGTGCCAGGAGCACTGCACACACTCACCACGGCAGGAGCAAAATTACAAACCTGTCTGATTTCCCCAAAGTCTACCTATTGTTTGTGCATGAGGAGGATAAGTATAATTGCTTTAATTTAAGGTCTCACAAGGGAAATTGGATTTTTTTTTTTGTAATACAGAGCAACTCAGACATGAAAGCTTTCCAGGCAGTTGGTCTCCATTTAAATTCAGAATACTGAAGGGGATGTGCCCTCAGTTACTCTTACTGTTTTTAGGCAGTGTTTCAATGTTTAGCTGCATATTAATTTTAAGTAATAAAAAAGGAGATTAGTATTTGGGGTTACATCCAAATATTCCTTTCAAGTCAACGGTGAGAGTTCCTACAGGACTCCATGCATTTTGGAGTACAGCTCTTGAAGAAACAGATTTTCATGAGACCTTCTCTCTTGAGACCAAAACTTTGATATAGTTTTGAGAATGCACTGCATTGCTTATATGTGTAAATGCAAAATATGATAACAGAATCCCTCAAATGTTACTTCCTTAATTGTGGAAACAGAATCTTAAAAAAAAACCCAACAACATAACATGCAAAACCAGTCAATGTCCAAGTGTGTACCATTTCACCCTCTTCTTTTATGAATTACAATGACAAGACTGATCTGACCAATTGGATTTGCTATCCAATAAGTTGACTTGAGATATAGGTAACAATATGTACTTATTGAGTAAAATGTTTTTCCTCCCCAAATATGAAATGAATGGTTTTATAGGAGCAGTTCAAAATACCTTTAAGCACTCTTAAGACAGTGGAGCTCCCTGTGTTTACTTTGGACATCAGGAGTTTGAGCTGCTACCTACCAAAATAAATATTCTCTCGCATTCATGCACTTCTAAAATGCACAATCAGTGACAGAAATGAGCTTTTGTAACTGGTAAGGGAATCTGGGTGGTGTACTTTGTGTGCTGGGGGTTGTCACCTGTGGTATCCAGGGATTGTATGAGAATGTAAATAGAGTTCCCTAAAAACCTAGGAAATATAATTCAGAAGATCTGGATCCAGAAGTCGGCTAACAGATAGACAGAGACATACTGAGTTAATTGAATCTTACAAATGTGAGAACATCATAAAATTTCTTGCAACTTAAAATTTTGGAAGGGCTGGAACTGAATTTCAGTGTTTGAGTGTGTGTGAGATGCACACATGCAATGCTCTGTCATGCCCCATTTGTTTCTGTTGTGGGTAAGCAAGAACATTGGGTTTAATGAGGCTCAGTTTAACCTCCAGCTGTGAAATACAGGATTAGTCATATCCTGTGCTTAACCAGCTTTGTAATAATTTCACTAGATTCCACTTTTTTTCTCTGTATGAGGACAGGGCCAGGGAAAAAGCTCTTAATTGCAGTTAGATCAGGCTATGAAGAAGCAGCTTTTTGTGTCTTAGAAACATGTGGAGAAGTTCAAAGTACACAGAGTCTCAGTGATGCGTCCATCTAAGAAGTACTGAAAAATGTCTTGAGGGGAAAACTATTCAATAACTGCAGAGGCTTAAAAACAGATTTTTCAATGAGTAAAATGCCAAATTCAAGCCCAGATCAAGAAAAATTCAGAGACTGACATCTGAAAACAACTTGGGCAACAATGGGAAAGATGTTAATCATTCATTGCTTTGAGAAAAAAAAGCCTCTTTACTCAAAACTGTTAAGTTTATGACAAGATTTTCAGTTTTGTTTAATTTTTCGTGAAGCAAAAAATGCAAATATAAATCTTCACAAGAGACTTTTAAAGAATATTCAGATTATCTAAAAAAAAAAAAAAGAGACTGGCAGTAATTGATTCTCCCTGACTGCTTGAATCCTGGTTCAGCGGAGAGCTTGGAACATCCCAGTGATCCTCCAGAGGAGAGGTACTTGAGTGCCCAGCAGAGCCCTCAGTCAGCTGGTGCCCAGAATGAGCTAAATCCTGCAAGGAACCTTTGCTGATTTATCAGGAGAGGTTTCCAGTCTTTTTTTTCTCATTCCCCACAGTTCTGTTGTTTTATGGGATGTGGGGACTGCCTTGAGGGCAGCCCAGCAGTGTTGCTGTGCCTGTGATTTTGGGAGGAGGTACAGTGGTTCCCTTTAGCCTCCTTCCCTGGAGTACAGTTGACAGGAGAAAATGGAAGGTGACTCCAGGGGATGGTCCAGACCTGTGCTTGTTGCCATATCAACATCTACTTCCCTGGAGGAGCTGGGGCAGCATTCTGTAGTTTCTCCACTGGCACCCCTAGTAAAGATGCTGATTTTGGTTCTAATGAGCCATGATGGGCTCTGTTAGTCTCTGACTGAAACTGGTGGCATGCAAGCCACAGACCAGACTCAGGCTGCACCAAATGCCAATGGCTATAGCTCCATTTGGCTTTGTTAACTATTGAGCTACATTTCTATTTGGGTTATAGGCTGTGATACTTGGATCTCTCAGCCGTGCCAGCTCATATTTCCTCTTGAGCAAAGCCTGCCAGTTGTGTGATTATAATTATACACTGCAATTTGGTTTGAACTGATTATCTGAGTCTCCTGTGAGTTATGGGCTTGATCTTTCTCTGCAGATCTAAAACAAGAGGACAAAAATACAGACATTCGTGAATATTAACAGTGTACTAAAGTTCCCTACCTCAGTTGCTACAGAGAGTGGAGAGGTTTGAAGCCTGCACTGCTTTTATACCCTGTACCCCACTGAGATACTTATAAAAGTCTTTTTCCAAGAGTGATTTTACATGGTAAAATCCGCTAAGCCTCTTACTGACTGTCTCCTGCCTTTCCCAAAGTTCTTAGCTCCCCCAACAACAGAGAATTCCAGATGTCACCAATGCAACCAGGTGAAATCTGGTTGCCCCTCCAGCTTCTATGAACACAGATCACAATGTGAGGGGGAAGTCAGAGCCTAGGCCAAAGTGGGGATCCTCATCCCTGTGTTACATTTGTGAATGGCCGAGATCCAGCCATGGCACAATGCCCAAATGCATTTCCAATTCTACATGAACTACTAAAAATGGATTTACTGATGGAACTGGCTGAGGCTGTGCTTGTGACCTCCTGGCTGAATACTGAAGAGGGGATCAGGAGAATAAGTGTCTTGACAGACCCTTATCCTCTAAAGCCTTTGTCACCAGTTCAAGTGATCCCCAGATGTGCTGCATGTACAACAGGGATATGATTCCAGTGTAAAGGAATTTAATCTCTCCTGTTACAGAAGCTCATATTATTGCATGACATGGAAGATGTTAAATAGTTTTAATCTCATCCCTTAATTTTTTTTTTCCTTATTTGCAGAGTTCTTTCAAAATCAAATACATTGATTTTTTATTGCACTCTCATGTGTATGATTTCCAACTTGCCTGATAAATGCTGCTGAAGCTAATGGGACTCTTCACATATACTTAAAGTCAGATATGTGCTTTGCTGAGCTTATTTTTGCTTGAATATGTCTTGTAGTGATAACTGCAATTACTGAACCTTAATTCAATTATTTGCTAGCTTCACACAGTGAAATTGCCCATCCCTCAGATTCCTGGTGCATGAGACACTAACACATGGATTAATGAGATAAGGGGGAAATGTTACTGCAAGGTCATGTGGTAGGGGATGTTCTCTGGGGCACAGGGCTGCCTGACAAGGCCAAGGCAGGTACTTTGAGCCTCCTGCACATTATCTGAGATGTGTTCCATCTCTGCTTTAGCTCAGCAAAATATCACTGCTGTGATAGCTGGCCACCTTGGGCCAGGTTGTTGTTACAGACCTGTGTGCTCTGGTAGTGCCATTGACCTCTGCAGGTGTGGTAAAGTGCCTGTGGCTGTGAAGAAGAGTAAGGTGATCAAGCTTTATCAACTCTTCGGGGGGATCACCATGCTCTGAGCCTGGATAGTAAGATATTAATGTTTGCGCAGATGGGTTCTGCAAGGCTTCAGACATGAGTATAGGGAAAGGGGTTGAAGTTCAAATAATGGTATTATCTTACCAAGTGCTGCATGTAAGACCATTTGGTCACCTGTGGTAAAGATACAGGGGTTTTTCAAGATAATAAAATAACTTTATTTCTGTTAAGTTTCCACATGTATCATGTTCTTCTGTTCTCTTCTAGCTGGCTGACTGCAACAGCTTGCCACAAAATTTCTGTAAGGTAGAGAGAGCTAATGCATCCACGAGCAGCTTTTTGGAACTGGGGGGCTGCCTTTTAATACTGATGCTAGTTGTTTAGGGCTCTGATTGCTTATTCTTTCACTTGCTAATGTTGGTGATTTCCATTTTTTAATTATCTGAATGTATTAAATATGCCACTAATTTATTTTTATTTTCTTCCTGTACTTGTGCAGAAGACCTTGGTTAGTAGTATCTGTGTTTTGGCCAAGTTCAAATCAATGCCATTTGCCTACGTGAAGTGTGCACTTTCAGCTGAATTACTACAGGAAATAACAGAAAAAGGTTTTGAGCTAAACCTTCCATTTAATTACTCAGTTGCAAACAATGGGTTTTTGAGTGTCAAAATTGAGGCAGTTTCAATTACAGGAACAATTATGGTTTAGAGTATTGTTGCTGGTAGATTAAGAATTTATATTACAGTGACAGATAAGTAATCCAGGTAATGGGCAGTGTAAGAGTCCGTAAAGATGAAGGCAGCCTGACATAGTAGGCTGAAATAAAACCTTCTATTTTTTTTTCCTCTTCACAAATGTATATAATCAAAAGCCAAGGTCTCAACAGAGTTTTCAATCTAACATCCAAGATTTATGGGGTGAAACTAAAACCTGAAGTAAGAATGTTTGGTTTTTTTTAATATAAGCTTTTTTTCCCATATAGAGAATTACCCAAATCGTAAGCCAAAATCCTTTTGGGTTTACATGGTCAGGGTGTGATGCCCTTGCCCTATTGCTGAGGACCAAGTTCACTCTGATGTTTAAATGATGGCTGAAGGAAATCCTGTGCTTTGTAAAAGGGGAGGTAGCCACTGAAAAATGGAAATTACATGTCTGTCAGAGGCTGGGTGATGGTGTGGCATAATAATTTGTCCAAAGAAAATCTTCTGAACTGATGTCAATAAGGGTATGTTCTCTTGTCAATACTGAGTTCCTTGCAGTATTCCTTTCCATCTACTTGCATTTCATGCTGTTACATAATTTCTTCTAAAGTTATGTTGAAAGCAGATATAATATTAATACATTTAAGTGGTGCGGTGTGTAATCTGCTGTCTCTTGAGCTTAGTGCAAGTGGGTCTGCATTGTAGGAAAAGGAAGCTGATTATTATAAACCCTTGGAAATGACAGCCCTTTGGGAAGTCTGCTGTCAGTGACTCGTGCATGCTTCATCCTCTGTGTTCTGGACACATTTTGCAATCCCTTTATACTCCCCGAAGGTAAACAAAAAGGGGCTCCTGACCTTCAATTTGGTGCTTTGTTGTGTGCTGTTTTAAAATGACTTGTGAACCAGGAGAGAAAGTTTGCAGGAGCTTAGAAATGAATTATAAAGAGGTGAAGAGAGCTGTGGTCCTCAGGTGACTCTAGGCGTGCAGCAGGAGGCTGTGAGTCTCCAGCAGCTCTTTATCCCATCTCCCAAGGCTCCACTTTGGATATGCTCATGCACAGGATGCCCTTGTTTAGGCACCCAACTTGCTCCCAAATGACCCCACAGCCCATAGGGAGAAGGGGAGCTGTGACCCTTTGTGAAGGCTTTAGTATTTCCACAGGGCACAGGGTCAAACTGATCATTTATGATTAAATACTTTTTTTAACCTTTTTTCAGCCTTCATCTGTTACAACTTATGTGAAAGGAGAAAAAAGTGTTTTCAATTAAAGGCTACTTATGTAACGACCCTGTTTTGAATGCTAATTCATGAATTACTGGGAGCTGACAGTGCTGCTTTTTAATTTTTCTCAGTCACTTCAGAACATAAGTCTAATTGAAATCGTTTTTTGCTAATCTCTCATAAATGCTGAGAACTTTCTGTCAAGTAAATTTCTGTCTTTCTGTGTTTAATTTATGTTAAGAACAGTCCATTTTGTAGCATCAAAGTATTTCAGAATTAAATATTTGTCTTCTTTTTTCTCCCTTCTAGCAGAAGTAACGCTGAAGGGTAACAGAAAAGATAATTTGTCTGACTTGTCTCTAAGTTTTCAACACTTTATCTTCACAGTTGGTCCAACATGGCCACAGCACTGATCTGACTTTACTGGACAGAAACGGAAAGGAAAATAAATGTTTCTTCGTAGTACTTTGACCTTAAAATACCACAAACACCATCCATCTTCTTGTGTTATTTGTGTTATTTTTCAATTGAATCACTCAGCACAGCAGGTCAAAAAGTCAGAGGCCACCATTTCTTCTCTTTGCTAGCAGGATAGAAAGCTTTGATAGGAACAAGTGTTTGCTGTTTTTTCATTGTTTTGTTTTGGTTTTTTCTATTTTTTTTAAATGTAATTTTAGTCTTTGGTAAGCACCAAGACTTTAATTTCTATCTCAAGCGTTTAAAATTATACATTATTTGTTATGAAAAACACCACTTTCCACCCATCAAAATGCTTCTGTAATCAAATTGCTTCTGTTTTCTACACAGAAAAAAAGTTGGGTTTGCAGTCTATTTTTACTAAAAAGCTTGATTTGTTGGCCCTGCTCTTCTCTCATTGGTAGGAGTAGGCCAAACTCCCTTCCCTGGTGGGAGGGGCATGCCTGTGTCCATTTGTTTCGTATCAGGCTGACAAAGGTCTTGGGCTTTGGTCCAAGAATGGTATCTTTTGGGGTCACTCTTAAGTCCTGCCTAGTTGAAAAAATTATCAATAAATGTTATGTCATTTTTTCTGAGTATTGAAGAGAGATTGTGTTGGAATGACAGCTGTGGGATGTCAGTGCTGGCAGTGTGTGGCACAGGTTTGTGCTGCAGGCAAAGAAGGTGCTGGCTCTGCAGGCTTGTCCCCATGCTCATCACCTGGGAAGGTGAGGCAACACCACGGAGAGAAGTGCTGAGCTGGACTGAGGGCACGTCTTTTGTACTGCTGTGAAAGTCAGGACATGCTTTTTTTCTTTTTTTTTTTCTTTTTTTTTTTTTTTAAACTATGGATGAAACTAGGGTTTGAAAAATATTCACAGTAAAGAGAGCAAGAGCTACTCTGGAGTAGTCAGTGGCCACTTATTGGTGTTTGCTGGGGACAAGTGTGTGAGTCTCCTGAGCTCTCACTTGGCCTCCTTTGCTCTGTCCCTCCTTTTGTCTCTGCTCCTCAGCTTAGGAAACATTTCCAACAATAGTTCAATTTAGACTGCATCCTCCCACGGAGTTTTAGTTCAGATCAAAATGATTTTGCTGATAAATTCTTTGAAACTCCAGAAATGTGAAGTGATTTTACCTGAAGGATAATTTATTATAGATAGGTAGCCCATTAGTTGAGATAATCTCCAGCAATGATGATGAACAGAGATGATCAGGGATTCTACTTTTAAAATGTCTTTCTGACTAGAAAAGCAATTTGGGATCCACTTACATCTCAGTAATGAAAATTGGGTAAGGTAATAAGAGATTTCATTTTGTGAGTGAATTGACAATGCAAATACCAGGATTTTTAATTTAGGTTTAAGTGGAGTAATGGCTACTCATTCTGATGCATCATTAGTCATATTGCTTTTTAATAAGGGATTAACTTTCTTTCCCTGGTTAGCTCTAACACTGATAGCAAAGCCCAAGGAATGTGCAAGTGTTTAGGGAGATCTGTTGAATATGTGTCACTGCACCATTTTAATTTTAAAAAGGAAGAAAAAGCAGTTTTCTTTCTGTGGTGAAAAACCACACACTTGCTTTTAGTACAGGGAAGATAAATAGTGCAGAGCTGTGATTGGTAGCCTGTTGTAAAAACCCACAAGCAATTAAAGTAAGATACATTCCCAAATAACTTCCAGAAAATATAGAAGAAAAATTGTATTGAGTAGAAGGCTCATGAAAGGGGCTGGCTTTATGACAGACAGTGGAGGAAAAAGTTTACTCTTCCCATCTCTGACAGGGATGTCTTTAAATAATGGCAGGTGAAGACTGTTTTTGCCCTAGCAAACCCACTCTCTACTCCAAACACCTCATTCCCCTTCTGGATAGATCTCTGCTCAGCATTTTTATTTCTTAGATGTCTTTTCCTTTTCTTGTCCTATTTTTTTTTCCCTTTTTCCTTTCTGTTCTTTAATTAAGAGCTTGTTTTGATGTTCACTGAACTCAGTGGGAATCTTTCTATCAACTTGAATACATTAGGTCAGATTCATAATCAGCAGCTACTGAAACAACCTAACAATGGTTTTGTCACACACTGCTACAGTCTTAAATGGGATTTGCTTTAAAAAAAGCAATAGAACTAATCCATTATAAACACTTGTTAGAGCAAAGTTTTGACTGTATCTGTGTATTTACCAACACAATTTCAACCAATTTAAGCCAGATTGAAATTAATGCAGACTTTTTCTCCAGGCAGGAGCATAGGCCAGTTAATCAAATCAATTTAAACTGGCGTGTTTTTAGCGACAGCAGTGTGATACTGGGTGTTGTCTGGACTTGGGTTTAGTTGTCTTCCTTCCTTAGCCGGGCAAAGCATTTTGACTTTCTGTGAGGACAAGCTGTAATGTGATGAAGCACATGGGGAATGCAATGTAGACCAACCCATTCAGATCTGGGGGCAAGACAGCAAGTTTCTGGGATGCAAACAAATGTCCACCAAATCTCTCTTTCTCAGGCCTGTTTCTACATTTCTGGTGTCCCACGATCATGTGGCATCTTGCAGGGCTCAGTGTGGTTTGCAAAAGTCTGAGTAATCCATGGCCTCTAAACTGCTGAGGCAACACACACTGTTCTGGAGCAGAGACTTCAAGGAGATCTGCAACCTCTGGGGTCTCCAGCACAGAGGGACAACCTCACATTTTGGCTCTGCTGTCTTATTCTGCTTTTCCCTTGGCCATGCAAGTGCCCCTCCATCACAGATGTAAGGGAAGAATGCCTGAGCTCCTGAGCTGACAGCTGTTAAAGGAGTGGGTAGCAGAGTGTCAGGACCTCTCCAGGAGGTTGCTGTGTCCCCATGCACACACGAGTGTCACACAAAAAAAAGACTCCAAAAATTTCAGAAGGCAAAGAGCATAGAAAAAGAAGGCTTTATTTTCTAATTCTTACTACCTTTTATAAGGGGTTCTGATACAGATTTAACATGATTGATGAGTAGGAACGACACCTCTCTAATCCCATTGGTTAAACTAGAGAAACAGCAAAACAAGACCTGGAGAAAGATTGTTTTGAGAAGAAACTTTCTTGAAAAATTTTTCCTTGGGAAAAAGTTAGCAGCTGCTAGCAGGCTAAAATCTCTCAGACCCAGAAATATCAGACCCACACACGAGAGTGCAGAAGAAGTTGCACACAGCAATAGGGGGGCACAACCAGCCAAGGTGAAATCCTTTCAGGGTAACCACCAAGAGACATCACATGACTGGGGCACTGCCAGTAAACTAAGAGTATTGTTATCATCTTCCTTTGTGACCTGCTAACCTTTCTTTGAAATGATATACCTCCCAGGAATAGTGGAAACTCTGTTTTGCAGCAGTCACTTTTCAGCTTCAGAAGGAGTTATCTCCTTCAGATCTCTCTGACCCTCTGTTGTGAAATGTGAAAGAAATACAGGCCACGTCTTCTCTCTTCGTAAATTCAGGGGAATCCCAGATATCTGATATGCTGAACTCATTCTGTATCACTTGATTCCATGTGAGATACAATAGTTCCCAGCAGATTGGGTCAAACAGCACTTGCATCCATTTCTCATTATGGCTTTCTTGAGAACTGCCCTTCTCTTCACAGCTTATAAAAGGAAAGTTGATAGGGTGAGGGCTCCACAATGGTTGTGAGAGCATTGGGTCACTGTAGAAGTTTTAACCTAAGAAAACAACATTTTGAAATAAAACCAAAGCTGAATGTCAACTAAAACAGGCCATGTAGCTACAAGAAAATATTTCTGACACTGATAGAAAATAATGTGTCCACTCAGAGTGCACCAATTCTTCTCTTTGAGCAGGAAATGGAAATGAACTTTCAATATTTCCAGAGATCTGTGCACTACAGTCTCAAGTCTCCGTTATGTTCAGGCTTTTGGGTTACTGTGGGGTTTTTATATACAATTGAGTTGATTTATGAGATTTCCTGTTAAATTTTATTGCTCCAATGACTTTTCTTTGGTTCTTTTGAAGTAGAAAACATCATTTCTGTAGCAAATGCAAGTCAAAAGTCTTAATGGACCATAAAAATCTGAAAGGTCATGATTTTTTAGCTTTAAAATAGAGGACAGTGCACTGCTTGATACTCTTAAAAATATGAAAAGTTAATGAAGATTTTTTATTGGTGATAAAGATAGAATCTTCTCCCAGACATTTGATTTTGGCTACTTGTGTATTGGCTTTTTCTGGGTGCACTTTTATAAATGAGAAACTTTTCTCATTCTTCACATTTCAAGATCACAGAGAGAGTTAAAAACACAAGGCAGAAACTTTGTCCCAGGGAGATTATTCAGTACTCCTAACACCCAGTTCTCCTTCCCCTGTGAGTGCAGACTATTGGTTGCATTTATCTGGTTTCCAGGGTTATATAGATGACCTTCATTTATTTGACCATGTTCAAGACCTGTGGGTGCAAGCAAATTTTTAACTAAATAAGAAACTGTTTCTGTCAACACACATTTTGCAAGCTTATGTGAATTACAGTAGCACTGTTTACAAACCTTTAATCTAGAAAATGTCTCCTGGTGTGGGTTTTTTTGGGTGGATTTTTTTTTGTTAGGTTGGTTTGTTTGTGGTTTGTGGATTTTTTGCCGAATTTGATTTAATCCAAAGTCTTAAAAATACTTTTATGTACTTCTTAACGAATGTTTTTATTGAGCATGTAGGAACTTAGGTAAAAAAATGCCTTCCTGCTGTATCACTTAATGTAGCAGACCTTGAACAGTTCACCTCCAACTGCTTGCAGGTGTTTTGTCTAGGACTGGACATGGAAAAAACATTTTATTACAGTGTTCACTGCCACTGTTGGTGCAGGGAGAAGTAATGAGAACAGGTCAGGGGACAGATGTGGTCATGGGGAAAGCCAGGACATCAGGAGGGGCACAGCTTTCTTTCTTCTCATTAATATGGACTGTCCTGTTTTCTGCTATTTTTGCAGCAGTCCAGCACGGGGGACCTGAGGACTCTGAGGAAAGGATTGTCCCCATATCACTCTGAGTCACAGCTCTCGTCACTGCCACAGTACCAAGACCTGCAAAACGTAAGAGATGTTTCCTTACCTTATACAGGCAGAGCCATGGGCTTCCCCAAAGGTGGGCATGGCTGGACGGGGCAGATTACAGGGGAGCTCTCCCAAGTGATTGTTCACCCTGAAGCTGGTGTTGCAAACGTGCAGCTAAAACCTGCAGATGTTGAGAGGATGGGGAGCTCCTGGAACATAAATCTTTGCCTAAATTTAGTTCTTCAGCTTCCCAGCATGGGTTTTCAGTCAACTGACAGTCACTGCTGTGGATCTTTTAAAGCTAGGGTGAGTCTTGTTACATCTGCAGCTTCTTCTTGGTAAGTGCCCTGTGCCTGCAGTAAAAAAGCTGGTTGTGGAGGAAGCTTGCCAGGTGTCTGGCAGTGCATGGAAATGGTTGTTTAGTGAGTAAGTTCTTAGGTTTTTCTGTATCACAAATGAGGTTTGTGTTTCCTAAGATTTGCCTGCATTGTTCCTCAAACCACGGAAGAATCTTGACTAAAGCCTCTTGCATAAGATGGAATCTGTGCTGCTGTGCCAGGGCATCCATGTGCCAGGCATGGCTGAGGATCCTGAGCCCTGCCAGATGTTTGCCTTCCAGATGTTTCCCTCACTGCTTGGGCCTCTAGGTTTGCATGGTGATAGTGTTTTCCAGATTACAGGAGGAGTGTAGAAACAGAGAGTCCTGGTGGGTGTGGGCTGTGAGTGTTATGAATGTGAGCAAAATCCTGATGGCAGCACAGCTGGAGAACCTCCCTGCTCCATGTCAGGGACACTGGTCAGCAGAGCTGCAGGTCCTGTAGGACCAGCCATGTGTTGGCTGCTTGATTGGGAAATAGTCATTCTGTAGATTTAGTGTATCTCTTACAGTTGTAAGGAAGGGCACAGTAATAATTTAATAAAGTTTGCATAAATAAAACTCAAGTACGGAAGCATATCCCCTTCCCATCCCTGCTAAATGGCAGGATGGAAGGACATGCTTCAAGCAAAAAAAAAGGAGGATAAAACTGTCCTGGTGAATATTCACATTTCTAACTTTCTGCCCAATGTATAAAGACAGGAGACTTTATAGGGAGTACAGAGAGACTTGAACCTGGAGATGTTTGTCTGGGTGTGCCAGCCTTACAGTTTTGGAGATTTTGCTTTGCTTCCCTGGTAATTTTGATCCCCAGCTTTGTTCCAGGTTGGCGACACTCAGCCAGCCTGTGCTGGTTGCTCCAAGGAGTGCTACTACTCATGATTTTATGTTTATCTTGTCAGTCAGGCTGGGATATGTCCAGCAGCTCTCTGCAGAGGAGCTGTGCTGGGATGGGAGCTGGCAGAAGAGTTTTCTGCTTGAGCATTGGCCCCCGCAGCTCACCGGGGCTGTGTGAGGGGTGGTGGCAGATGGTCCTGCCTGCTGGAGCCCTTCCTGGCTACTTGTCCCTGTTTTCTCTCCTTCCTCAAGGAAGAGATGGCACCTGGTGTTTATGGAGAGGCCTGGGTGCTGTGTGACATTCATCTGTCACCCTAGCTGTGTTCTGCCTTCTTTGTGGGAATTTCATAGAGAAAAAAACAAAACCAGCTTTGGGCCCAAATCCACATTGCCTGAGATACTTATGTAGCCATTTATTTACTTATCCCCACTGAAATCCCTTTGGTTTGTGGCCTGACATGATACACTGTTTTTGTGATGAAGGATAATGATCACTAATTCATGCAAATGTCTTTGAATGACTTGAGCATGCCCAGAAGTGGACATTTAGATGTACCTGAGTTTCTCTGTGGCCTTTTTTTTTATAGACAGCAGGCATGAATTTGTGAGAAATCATTCTTCTTTGTGCCTGCACAAGCTTCATGTGGGTGAGTGATGGACAATTGGTGTCAGCTTCAAAGCTGTCACAGCTGTTCAGGGTTTCATCATCGGCACTGCCCGTGCTACTCTTTGGGAAGTTCCTCAGCACATCCCTCAGTGTCACATAGGTAACAAGCAGACATCACTGCAGCTCTCCAGGGCTCTGACATAGCCCAGTTAATGACACAGCTGGGTGTTTCTAATGTGTCCTGGATCAGGGGCACCAGTGCACACTCAAGATGTAGAAGCAAAAGACGCTCACAGTTGCAATCTGTGCATTGGGCTTCATGCAGGTGGGTAATTATAGATTTGCTCTGTAGTCTGCAGTGGTTACCAAATATCCAGGAACAGCAGTCCTTGGGGTTAGTCTGGCCTATAAGACGCTGGCCTTTGCAAGGGGAGGAACTGATAGCAGAGTGGTCAGTCTTTCCAGCTCTGGGAACTGCCACCCAGCACCATTTCATGGAGTACCACAGGCTCCCTGTGCCCTTTGGGAGGTGAGGCTGATTTCCTCTGGCTTGGACTCATGAGAGGAAGCAGCAACAAGCTCCTGATAGGACCTGCCATTTCCCTGGGATGAGACTAAGCTGTGTAGGCTGGCTCCATTTTTCCCATTGCCAGCAGCCTCCAGAGCTGCTGAGTCTCATGTGAGTTGATGTCCCAGGCATGAGAGCTGTCTTGGGGGTACCTGTAAGCCATGCACTACTGAGGACTCTGTGGCCCATCTGGCATCTGGGTGTCATGGCTTAACTGCACCTGGCAACTAAACCCCACACAGCTGCTTGCTCACTCCCCCCACATCCAGGGGGACATCCAAGACCCCTGCAGCACAGCTGAGGATGCATGTGGGGGCTGAGGCATGGCCCAGAGCTTGCACCTCTCTCTTTTCTTTGGCCTCTTTGTGGGTGCTCTGGCTGCCCTGTGGACACGTACTCTCCGCAATTTCATGTATCTGCCTGCTGCCCTGTGGCTGTGCCACAGGCCCCTCTCAGTGCCCAGGCATGAGAAGGTGACCTGAGGGCTGCTTATGGTCCTATGGCTGAAGGTACCAGCACTTTGAGAAGCTCATAAACCAGCTGCCTGGAGGAACCATTTATCCACATTGGCAAAGAACATCATTAAACATGAACCAGCTTGTTGCTAGCAGTGGGAGCTAGCCTGGCTGGCTTAGACTTAAAATCTGCTAGCAATGTTCGTGTGATTTATAATGGGAATCCTGCCTTTGGTGGGAGTAACTGTAGAGATTTGTAATGGAAATACTAAGGCTAGTGTGGATGGAGTGTGGGTGGAAAAGTGTGTGTGAAAACACCAGCAGGAATTCTAGAGGAAGGGATGCTTTGGCCTGTGCTGATGGCCCAAGACGTGACTGGCAGCAAACAAATGGGTAAACACCACAGGATGTGTGGTTTGTGTCAGGGCTGGGAGGTCTGTGCTGTGATAAGGCCACAGCACAGATGGCTCATCAGCAGAGGACTGGTTCCCTGATAACGGGAGCAATGTCACACCATGGTTTTTCTTCCTGTGGTTCCAAGAGGAAGGAGTAAATAAGATGACCAAAGTGATGGAAAGGAGGCAACAGGCAGCAGCTTTCCTAGGGTTTTTGGAGGGTGAGTAAGCAAGATGCTGAGATAAAGATCAGCCTGTAATAACCACAGACTCCTAAGGCATGTGAAGAAGGTGTCCCAGAACCCATTTCTTTGCTGTCAATGAGGAGGGATGCCAGGGCTCTCATTAGGACTTGCTAGTGGGTGTCCCTTGTTTTCTGTGCCACACACAGTGAGCCTGACCACATTTGGGCGAATATGTGAATGTGTGTTTGTAGGTGTGTGATGTGAGTGACATGTTAGGTTAAAATAATCATCACCTTCCCCCTCCTTAAGTTTTTGTACCGAGTTTGTAGCGTTCCCTTGCTGAGGAGCAGGAGCTCCTAGTGGTTCCCTATCTGGGTGCAGGAGGATGTGTTCGTGGTGCTGTAGGTGGTGACTGGACACCATCCTGGGTCTGGAACTGGGAATCCCTGGGGAAAGTACCTGCAGATACACTCTGAGAGAACTGAGACAAGCTCTCTCTTTTTATTAAGACAATGCTGATTATGCCAATACCCAGCTTTTATATATGCCCCTGGGGACTACAATAAGTATCTCCAGATAAAAGTGAGATTTCTGTTAGAGTATTCAAAGCTGCTTTTCTCAGGAGTCTGTGTAGACTACAGACCAGACTGGGGAGACACAATTTCTTTTTCCCCTCTAAATCTATTCCAAAAACAACAAGGTCTATAGGAAAATGCAAAGAAGTAGTAATGTGGTTATGTAGTGGAGAGCACTCACCTTAGAGGGCTGCTGAGTCTCTGGCTTCCTGATGCTGTTGCTGATTGTATTTTTCTCCAGTGCCCACTTCTTGAAGGATGCAAAGCCTGGGAGATAGCTCTGGCAGCCTGGCTCAGCACCAGCCCCTTCCCTTGGCCCCCATCATGCTGTCACGAGTCACATTTTCTACCTCTGCCTTGTAGGGATACTCAGGGGAAGTGTATTTCATTTTGCCAGATGGCACACTTGCTATTACAAAAACAAGCCCAAATGTTTGTGGTCTGTAGGTGTAAAGAGGAGCCATTAGATGGAGTGGGAAGGGATGATGAGTCCTTGGCTGAAGCGCTGGCTGTCTGCTGAGCCTGTGAGAGCAGTGGTGAGAAGTGATGTGAGGTGAGGGCACAGAGTAGCTAAACCCCAGCCTCAATGACAGTCCTGTCTCTCCCTTTTGGCTGGGAAGACAGTGGTCTCCATCCTGTTCAGTACAAGGCAGAAGAAAAGCAAGAAGGCAGTTCGGTATCTCTCCCCCAGCTCCCTGAAGAGGAAGGACAAAGCTGGCTCCTGAACCAACCTGGTGTAGGCAAGGAGATTTAACTGTGGCCCAAGCCTGGTCTTGAGTCTCACTGGGAAACCCAGAGCAAGTTTTGTAGTCCCTCCTCAGCCTGCATGGGAGTAAATCTATTCCTCTCAGAGAGCAGAACTGGATCAGCTTCGTAAAGCAAACCTGACTTTTAAAATTGAGCTTGAAATAGCAAAACATCACCACACTGTTCTCATTGTGATGTCCTGACGATGCACCCAGAAGAGTCAGGGGAATTCTTGGAGCATTGATTGTCCCTGCAGAGTCATCTGGTGCACTGGGGACATTAGCAGGCCCCCAAGGTGTCCCAGCACAGCACAGCACAGCAACCCCTCCACTGCCAGCAAGGAACCCCCAGCCCCTCATAGTGCTGCATGAAGCCCCTAGGCAGGAGGATCCCTGGCTGCTCAGTGCCTCTGGCATCCCCAGGACTGCATTTGCATCTTCAGCATCTCATTGTAGCCTCTCAAAATGCCTTGAGCCCCTTCTGTTGCTTCAGAAACCCATCCTGTGCAGTGCCCTGACGGTCCCCTGCCTTCTCCTATCCCTGCACTCCTCCCCTGTAGCTGTCAGGTAAGCTGAGCACAGCTGGTGTGTGTCAGAGGATGACTCTGGACTGGTTTCTCACCTTCCCACATCAGGGATGGCCATGGTGCCTTTTTAGGCAGGGGGAAGCAATGATTGAGAGAAGTGTGAGAAGCATGGCAGAGGCAGCTCCATCCCACTGGCTTCACCAATACCACCAGGATGTTGTTAAGCAGACAAAAAGAGAAATTCAAGGTGGCTTATTTGCTGCTGCAGCAACAGGAGCCGTGGAAGGAAAAAGTAAAATGAAAGGTTTGTGAGGATTTATGGCCCAGGGAGTGCTATGGTGAAGCTTCAGGGTGTATCACCAGCAGCTGAGAACAAACCAATCCATTTTTGAAAGCAGCTGCCCTTCATCTGCTGCTATTGCAGAGGCTCTGAGCAGTGGGTGGCTTTTTTCCTCATGACAGCTAGCCAGCACAAAGTTTGGCAGTGACAAAGTTTGGGAATTTGATGAGCAAAAGAGGCATGACGGGCTGTGCCCATAATCTGCCCTTACAAGTAACCACAGAAAGAAAAAAAATTCATCTGCTTTGAGGATCTGCTGTAGGTTCTCATGCTCATTTTTCATGTACCTTTGTGTGGGGCTAGCAATGGGTCGGGAGAGAGTCTGGGGCACAACAGACCCTTGCTCTGCCACAGGTCCGGAAGGGCAGCCAGGCTGAGATGGAGGCCTGAGGGGCCATAGAGTGTGCACAGGTATGTCCTGTGCCTGCACGCATCCTCTGCCTACTCAGAGGCTTTCACCTGCATCATCCCCAAATCAGATTTACTTCAAAATCATGAAAACCTTAAAAATGCCCACCGTTTTCTTCTGAAAACAACTGTGTTGACGTTCCTTTATCAAATGTAGTAGCACCTCTCAAAATCCTTACGCTGACAGTGCCCCTGTGAGTCAGTCAGAGTTAGTGCACTTGTCTGCTGGTGCGGCGTGGGCTTGCTCTGCCCGGACAGACTTGTTCTGTTTGCTTGTGTCAGGTGATTATGGGCTGAAACTGCTCTGAATATGTAGTTTCGGCGAGGGTTTCACAGTCCGAGGGGCAGCTGAAGCTGTCGGTGGTGATTTTACCGTGGTGCACCATCCCAGCTGCCCAGCGCTATCACCAACCCAGAGTGACCGCTCCTCTCTCCGCCGCCGCTGCCGGAGGAGGCTGACTCACCGGCTCTGCATGCTCCGAGGAGCCTCCCGAGTCTGGAGCTGCCATCAACTCAGTTCTGAGAAAAGACACCCTTCCTGTTTGTAATGACATCCAGTTGCAAACAATGTCCTGACTTTGTTTTTCTATTCGGGGCAGTCCCTGAAATCTTCCCTTCGGTGCCCCAGCACAGCCTGTACAGCCAGCGCTGTGTCATGCCTGCCAGGGAGAGGAGCTATGCTTTTGTTGGGTCTCTGTGATGTTTGCTGAGAAAGCAATGAAACTGTTAAATTGTTTTTTTTAATAATCAGAAAGCTCCATGTAAGTCCTTGTTTTTACTAGTTAGACATCCTTGCGTGCTGGGGACACCGTGAAGATGCAGGAGGAGGTGGCTGAGACACACAGACGGGCTCTGTCTGGCTCCTGTGTGGACCCAGCAGTTAATTCATGTTTACATGACCAGCTGCTCTCTATGATTAAAGGCAGCAAATTAAGTAATGCCAAAGGAGATTATCATCTGCAATAAAGTCCCTTGATTTGATAAGGAAGATGCTAATACAGAATACTGATGGCTCTGAACTCACTGGTCAGTGGCCAGGACCTGTGTTGTGCTGGAGAGCTGAGTCTATCTAGGAATCTTCCACAGGTTTCTTCTCCTGTGCCTGGTGGCAGGTGCTCGCAGCTGCAGGGCAGCTCACTGTGTCTTTGGGGACTGTGCAGCCATCTAAGGACCCAAGAAGGGAGCTGGTGGCTCCGTTTGAGCTGGATGCTGGCAAGCTTTCTGCACAGTAGGCATGGAACAACAACAGCCAGGCACCATCACTGCTCTGGATCATCTGCCAGGCAGATAGGACACCTGCAGGTGCTCCCTGGCTCCAGAGAGGGTGTCCCATGCTCAGTATCAGAGGTCTGGCATCATCTGCAGTGCGGTGGCAGAAAGGTGTGGTCTGCAGAGGAGCCAGCACTGGTGGCTACTTTGTTCCTCCAGGAAATCTTGTAGCCAGCAAGGAGCCCTGGGGCTGCTGCCAGAGTGCCACCAGGTAGTACCGTCCCTGCAGGGCCATGAGAGGAGCTGGGCTCCCTCGGGAGCACCACACGTGGTGGCAATTTCAGAGCTGCCGTGGGCATGAGCAGATGCAGCAGGGCGGGAAGGGACTTTGCAGGAAGGGAGGGTGGAATGTCAGCCGGGAGTCACGACACGCTTCAGCGCTGCTGGTGCTTTGTGTCAGCCATTAACCCTCTGCAGCTGCAGGGCAGCGGGGCACGGGAAATGTGGCCTGGGATGCAAAACGGTGAGGGCGCCCTGGGAATTTCTCAGGCTGGTGGTAACAGGAGATTTTTTTTGTGTGTGATCACCCAGGAATGCCACTCATCTTTGTGTGAAGGGAGATTTCTCATTCTGAATGGACCATCGGTCCATGTGAGCCTAGTGTTTGCTCTTGGTGCTGCCTGTGCTACTCTTCTGATGGGGGCACAGTTCTTCAGGGTTTTGATGCATTCCCTGCCTTCCCTTCTCCCATGCCACAGTGGCCTTGTGCTCTTCGCCCTTGTTTTTGCTGCTGTTTTTCCCCATCTGCCTCCAGCACTGCCTGGCTGGAGCTGCTCCAGGCACTTCTTAAACTTGTAGCCACATGTGCCATTCACAAAACAAAAATGTGCTGGGCCCCCTGTTCTGTCAGCACACTAGGACTGGGTGCCAGTCATGGCACCTCTCCATGGTACTACCCAGCTCTACCACCCACTTTCCATGAATTGTGGGCATGTTACTCCCTCCTGTTTGTCTCTTAACAGTTCCTAATTTGCAGAGTGGCATTGAGACCTTTATTTATTTATTTTTTATTTAAAACACCTGGATGGTGACAGCTGCTAAGGAGGGGTCCAAGTACAATTCAAACCTGGGTAAGCAGGCTGCAAACAAAACCACTGTGAGATAAATAGATGTGCCTGGGAATTTTATTGTGAGCTGTCTGACAGTGCCTGATGTAATGTAATTTTCTGTGTTCTGTCTCGGCAATAAAAACTTCACGGTGTCTGATGTGACTCCATTTAGCTTTAATGTTGTCTGAGTTATGCCGTTAGAAAAATGTGGCTTATATAATTGGGTTTGAATTTGAATTCTAAATGCTTGTTTTTTGAAATGGGAGGCAAAAATTAATAGAAGGCAAGGGGAAGATGTGAAGTTCAGAAGCATTAATATTTGCTCATATGTTCCATGTTGGTCTGAGGCATCCTCAGTGCCTAGGTTGTGCCTACTGGCTGAAGTAAAACCAGCATGACGTTCTCCTCTGGATTTTGAAACGTAGTCTTTTGCAGTCTTTCTGCAGAATAGCTCTCTGGGAGGTGAGGTAGGAAAGGGTGTCATTAAAAGACAGAATATAATTGAGCAAGAAGAGATTGAAAACTGATGGAAGGCCCAAGGTCTCATGTCTTTTCAGATCCCTGGAGGAATCAAGGAGAAATTGTTTATCACAATTTCTTTGTTCTTTTTTTTTTGAAATTTCTGATCCAAAACCTCTAAAAGAGCAGACACCTCTCATCCCCAGTTAGGCTCTTTTCTTCTTGGGTTCCAAAGCATTCCCACTGCTATTAAGAGATGTTCATATTTTAAGCCTTACTTTACCTCTGTGGAGGTGTGTCATTATCGGGATTTCACAGCGTGCCCTATTGCAGAGAGTCTTATTAATTCTGGTCCCCCAAACACAAAGGAATGGAGCATCCATGGCAGTGCTTGTCAGCATTGGTGCTGGACCACATCCCACTCAGCCAGACAGAACCAGCAAGGACTCATTAGGAAACTTGGTCTTAGACTCTGGTAATGACATCATGGCGTGACACAGCAGCAGATGTTCACCAGCAGCTGCAAGTCGAGGCCTCTGCTCTTCATTTTTTTGGTGTCAGATTGGAAAGGATCATTGGCAGTATTTGTGGTCTGGGGATTTTCTTTCTCACATTAGCACTATTGCTTTGCTGATGGTTTTTGGCTGGGGCAATGGATGGGGCTACTTTGATTTGCTTTGTTTTCTGCTTTGGGTTGGAGGGTGTCAGTGTCATTCTAGCAACAGAGAATTGGGGAGCTCATGCCCTGCGTGTAGCATATTGTTTCAAAGATGCTCTGGCATGAAAGACTGCAGAGTCTCTCTCTTTTCTTAGTCAATTACACAGCTGGACAGTGACTCTCCATACAGACTTGTAGACAAGCCCTGCAGGCTCCAGACAGAAGATTCTGGGAGAGATGCAGATAGAACTGGGCTTCTCTGCTGGATTTGTGGTTTCCGTGTGCATGACGTGGGGTGGTTGTGTGGGATGGGGAGGGGATCAATGCCACATGGGAGCAGTAAACTCGGAGAAGTGCATTGGTCCCATCACTGATACCAGGAAATATTCAGCAATAATCTACTTGAAATGGAGGAGCAAGCAAGGGCTGAAAGGGAAATGTGTTCAGTGGTGCTTCAGTACTGCTGTCTGCACAGAGAAAACAGAGGAATAGCTCTTGTCATTTTTCCAGTGGAAAATGGCCTGGATATGGGGGTACTTGGCACTGTCCTCCCTTGAGGGATGCAAAGAGTCTCATCAGGACCCTCTCAGGACATTACAGTCCCAGAAGCATCCTGGCAGCAGAGACAGGGCTGTTTTGTCCAGGGCTGAACTCATCAGAGATCCATGCCACAGTGATCTCATGTGTTCTGAGCAGCTATAGTGGTTTGGAGAGAAGCAAAACCACCAACCTGCTGAGGAAGCATAGGATGGATCACACACAGCTCCACAGGCTCTGGTTCCCTGGGACTTTTGTTTCTTGAGGAGAACTGTCTTTGGGTCTCAGAGGTGCAGTGGTCGATAAACCTTGTGCATAGGTTCCTGCAAGCACCTGGGAACTCAGAGACATAACCTATACCCCCTCTCCTTAATTAGACCAGTAATCTCACTGCTGGGCAGCTCTTCCTTTTGGTGGGGTGACTGTGGCTGTGAATGTAGCTGAAAGTGGTATGCTATTTCTCAACATCTTTATTATAAATTCTAATGGTATTTTTGGTGACTGCTGAGCTGGCTTGTAGCACCATTCATTTAAACAACTATGTAATGCCTCAGCCACATATCTGAGGGCAAAGAGTAAACCACCTCTGAACTACCAAACAGTATAAAAACCTAGCAAGTGGAAAAGCCATATGTCCATCTAATACAAAGACTGCGTGCTCGACAAAACCAGACGGGGAGAGGAAACTGAGAGTGACGCTTGTCTCAAAACACACCATATTGCTTTTTGCCTATATGGACAATTCCTGCTTCTTAGGATGTAACCAGATTAACCTTGCTATTATTGTCTGCCAGGCTGCTGAGTCAGTTGTGTTCCTATGTCTGTGAAAATGTCAGCTATAGGGAACAGGAAGGGCATGGGTTTCTGCAGTGGTGGGGGTCCTCAGATTAGCTGAGCTTAAGTGCTGGGGGACAGCTCTGGGAATTCTTGGCTACAGTTTCCAAATGCATCTGTTCTAGCTATGAGGAATCTCCTCCGTCTGTGCAATTTCACTTACTACTTTAACACTGACTTCTTGAGATTTTCCCTGCCCTCTTTCCAATCTCCTGTCTCAAACCTCTGGTTCCCTCTCCTCTGCATGTCATCTCAGTGGGTTTCCTGCTGGGTAAAATACACATCCTCCTCTTCCTTCCCATTCCCTCCCTTCTCCTACTGTTGGCAGTTTTCCAATATAGCAACCTTGACCTTATCTCCAATTCCTTCCATTTCCTCCTCTTCAGCTGAGACTATCGGTGAACTCTGCCCATTTTCCTCCCCTCCATCCTCCAAAGGCTGGCCATGCATCCTGCTGGCCATGCATCCTGCTGGATATGTTGTCACTTCTTTCCTTGCTGACTGCAGTCCCCTCAGTTCTGGCCTTCTTTATGCGTGCCTCTGTGCAGGAAGCTGACAGGAGTTTGGCTGAAGCTTTTTTTTCTTTTGTGAACCGCACTGAAATCAGTGGGAATGAAGCACCAACCCCTTTAAAAGACACCGACTCTTTGTGTGTCAGGAAAGAGCCTTCCCTGAGGGTGCAGCTGCATGAGAAGCTCTGACTGCAGTGAGGAATATTGAGCCACCCTAAGCCATGTGTGTATTTTTACTGGTTGCATCCCATAGCTGCAAGGAGCGGGGATGTTGGTGAGATCCTTGCTTGCTCCCCCACTTTCTTCACAAGTGTATTTGACCTTTTGTAGCCCCAGCCTGGCATGCTGAGGAGGTCTCTGTGGCCTGGGGCAATGGGCCAGTGGCGTGGCCATGTGGTGCACTCACCATTGCTGATGATGGTACTCAGCAATTTGGACATCTCTGTCTGTTGGCTGGGGCTTTTGGCTTCCAAGCTGAGGATCAAGGGTCATGCCTATTTTAGATATGAAGTAATCTATCACTTAGACTTAGACTGCAAGTTTTGGGTCTATCTATTTTGCTGCATTTCTTGTTCTTTAAAATTATTTTTCCCTTCTTCAGTCAAATTCTCTACCTGTGCTCAGGGGCCACTCAGTTGACTGCCCTTGTCTGAGAAGGAAGGTGACCCTTTGAATGCTTTTTGTGTGATACGATATATCCAGTATACCACTGTGTTTGCAAAAACGCTTTTATCTTGTCAGTATGGTGATTGGTTAAGTGTGATCAAGCTCTTTAGAAAACAGTTCTCTCTAATCATTTTTGTTTCATTTGTATTCTGTAATAATTTTGAGAGTGATTGCGATCATGGAAGTGCTTTGTAACTCATTAGTGACTTCAGTTATGGGAGGAGAAGCTGCTGCTGTCTTTCATATGGGAGACCTCATGATCTACTCTAGTTTGGCAGGAAACTGTATTTAAAATGTTGTCAGCAGCCATACCCAGCAGAATTCCTTTTAACTTTGTCATATTACTCTCAACTCCAAAGAAATATTGAATGTTAGACCTTTGCTTGGCATTTCCTGTGTTTCCTCTTAAGAGGGCCATGGGAGAAGATCCATAGGAAATATGACCACAAACTCCTGAATATTCTTTAGGTTGTCGTGAACCTGGTCATTTATAGAAAAATAGCATCTTTCGTGGTGAAGCCAGAGTAATTATGCATGCATTGGTTTCTCTGGCCTCTGTGGGAAGCTGATTCTGGAAGGACTCTGTTGCATTTACCAGCCCTGTGAGAAATTTGTAGCCCATTTTGCAGTTGTAAGTTGCAGCTGTAGGCTGGCTGGATCCAGTCCCTAGTGCTCCCTCCTCAGCCTCTGTCTTTTCTGTCTGATGTTATGGACAGAGTTGCTGAGGATGTGTCCTCACAGCTCCAGCAAGCTGTAAGCTCTGCCAGTAGGTCCAGAACCATCCCCATCCTGAGACTGCCTCTGCTTTTTCAGTCTGTTAAATAGCCTTGGAGATTTATTGTGGGGTTAGTAAGTCTAACTTTCTTTATCCTGAGATGCCACCCCCTCTCCAAAGGAAGTTTGTGTATCACTGCAACTCAGTTCATGAAGGTTGCTATTATGAGTAAATGGCTGTTGGTCATGGCATGGGTTAGGCACAGATCAGTGGCCAGGGCTTGAAAGGGTCCATGCCTTTTTGTATGTAGCCTAATGGATTACCCCATCTTTTCCTTTAATACATGCACATGAGTGCTTCTATGAGAAAAAAGGCCCCTGCAACTTAAAACATTTGGAAGAATAAGAGCTGAGAAAGTGCCCCTCCATTGGTTCTCCTTTCCTGTAAAAGTGGTGAGGCACTGGCACAGGTTGTCCACAGAAGCTGTGGATGCTCCATCCCTGGAAGTGTTCAAGGCCAGCCTGCACAGGGCTTTAGGCAACCTGATTTAGTGGAAGGTTTCCTGCCATGGCAGGGGGTTGGAACTAGAGGATCTTTGGGGTTCCATCCAACCCAAACCATTCTGTGTTTCTATTATTCTACGATTCTTCTGGCACAACTAACTTGCTGGCCCTGGCATGGAAGGCAAAGTGATGAGACAAAGCATAAAACATGCTGCATTTTTAAAGGCAGAAAAGACGTGAATGGAGTGCCTCGTGTGTTGTGTGTGAAAGCATTCCTGTGATGGTGCTACATGCCGCTCTGCCATCCTAATTTGCTTTCAGAGGCTCCCAAGAATAATAATTCTTTGTGTTTCCTAAAGGATGTGAAGACTAAATACAAGTTTGGTCAATGATTTCATTGTTGATTTCTCCCGGAGTTACAAAGCAATGCAAAAATATTAGGGACAGGCAGGGTGCATCTCACTGAATAAAGATATTGTGTCTCTCATAATTCAAGCTGCATGCCTGTAGAAAAAGGAAAGCCCTATGAAAAATGCTTACAAGGCTGGTTGGACAGTAGAAATCTTCTGTAAAAATGTCATTTCGGCATCTTTCCCAGTGGAATCCTTCATGCAGGAGGACTGGCCAGCATTTTGGAAACAAACCCAGCCAACATTAGGTTTGGACATCTGCTTGTTTTAAGGTTGCTTTCACAATTTTCTCTGTAGCTGAAGATCAGTACTTGATGTCTATGTGAAAACGCTGCCAGAGAAGCAATGAAGTTATGCCAACTGTTTTTTCATGTACGCAGCTTCTTAGAAATGACCGTTCCATGCTGGAAAATCATCTTGTTTGCATTGCTCCCATGTGTAGAAGGATGAGTACTGTTTGATCTTGTCCTTGTAGAAAGCTATCCTAAATGAACAAAAAGTGTTTCTTGAATCAATTTAGATTTACACTGTGGTGATCTCTTCCCTGAACACATCTAGACTGAGTGCTGGTACTTAAATGGTGTCAAATCAAGTGACTTGCGAGGAAGGAGTAGTAGTGTCTTTTGTCTTTGAAACATGGCTAAGGGGATTGAATTCAAGACAAGCTAGTGGTCAAATTTTCTGGATATTTTCTTAGTCCTTGCTTAAATCACCCACAGGGGAATTAACGCATATCGTATCTGATTTCCACAGGGACCAGCTCGCATGACATCTGATCTTGCATCTTCTCCTGCAGCAGGGTATGTCCCTGTGAGTCAGAAGCCAGAGGCTGTGGTGCATGCTATGAAGGTAAGCCTGTGTGGGGCACTGAGGTGTTCTTTGTTGCACCTGAGTGGCAGAGCTGGGCATTGACTCTTCTCGAGGAAACAGTGAACACAGAAAGTTAATATACAGGCTGGATATAGGTAACCAGCACCTGTGTCATGATGAATAAGCATTACTTTAAATAGTGGCAGAGCTAAGCAAGATTATGCACAGCTTTTTTTTGGGGGTTGGAAACCTCCAGTAAAAGCTGCTGATGCTGAAGGTGTTGGTTACCCTTTGTGTTCTTCAGTCTTGTGTAAACTGGGACACTGGGGTGACAGTGGTGGCTGAAATGCTGTTTTAAAAAGAGATATAAAACCTGCATTTCCTCATATATTTTGTTATTGAAAATCCTTCAGCAGCCTTCAAAGAGGAAAGATTTTATTTTATGAAAATGTACAACAAGCAGTGGCATCCTACCCATGCAGGTTGTGCATCATCAGTAGGGATTAAAGTCAGGACCATTGACAATGGAACCATGGGAGACTAGTAGCTGAGTTAAAGGAGAAAACTTACGCCATGATTTCCCAGCAGCTTTCAAGTTCTAGTGACCATCCATTAGCAGAAAAAGTGTAATTCCCCAGTGCTACATGTTTAACCAGTTAAGCAAGATAGTTCTGAGTATCTAAGTGACACAGAAACACAAATCCTTCACAAGGCTGGAAAGTCTCTTAACTAAATTGGTCTTTGGTTGAAATATAATGATTTATAGATTTGGATTTGCTGGAGCTGAAGAATTTGCACAGGGTTTAAAAGATTAGAACAACTCAAAGGAGGATTCCTGCATGGCTGCTCTGGAGCTTGGATCTCTATGGTCATAGCTGGAGAAAAGGTCCAGCAGTGGCATCACTAGCTTGGATGATCTTAGACCTGGAGACAGATGCTTACAAAGCTTTTGTTTTGTACCTTTCCACATCTGACAGATAAATAAATGGCACAGATATACTCATGGTTATGCTTCAAAAATAACCTAAATTTTCTAATTTTTAGTTCTTCTATCTTTGTGTATTGTGACTGTCCAGGGTCTCTTGGCTCCAGGACAGATGTGGTGGTGGTGGTGGTGGTGGTAAAACCAACAAATGTCAGGAGAAGTAGTACTGTGGCTGCAAGGATATTGGTTCCACTGGGCAGTTGCCAGATTCCAGGAGGATATTGAATGCCACTATTTCTCAAGTAGTTGTTAAAGGCAAGACAAGTTTGGTTTGATTTGTATCTAATTTGAATTTAATTATAAATGATCCTTCAAATTGAATATCTTGATTTTTCAGCTTTCTTGAGACTTTATACATCCAAATTGTAGAACTCCTATTGATTGATTGTCTAACTTATTAAGAGAAGGATGTCCAGCATGATCAAGGATTAAGAAATACCTTTAGTACAGTTATTGCTTGTTCCCCAAGGAGCTGACCACACAAGTGGCAGTTTACTTGCTGCCATGTATTTGTTCTGTGTTTTCCAACAAGTTTCTTCTTTGCTTGTTGTGAATGGCTCTGTGCTATCAGAATGCACCATCCTGTACTATGCTGCAATGTACTCGTGGGTGACATTTTTCCTGTGTGTGTATATATATATACATGTATACAGATGGATCTGCTAAACTGTTGCCTTGAAGAATATTGCAAACTCATGTGAACCTTTGTTTTTCTGTCACTTTGTACTGATTTGGCTTTGACTGCATTTAATCATCCAAGCCCTGATTTAGTCCAGACTACTGCTGTTGCTTTTTTCTTTCCAAACTGTAGTGTTAATACCTTTCTGCTCCTGCTCTTCATTGCATTTGGTGAGGTGGTGGTGAGGGACAGTATTAAGCAGAGTTAGTCGTGTTTTTAAATTACAAGATCAAATACTTATAAATTGATTATGGTCATATTCTGGGGAGTAATTAGTTTCTTATTTGCTTTAGGAATTGCAGGACTGAATTTCTCACTAAGGGCAAGAAACATGAATGGTTTTAAGATGTGGTTTGATAAGCTTATGAAAAGGATTGAAAATTAATGAGAAAGATTCTTGGAAACTGGAAGTTAGATTTGGAAAGTCTGGCACAATTTTCCATTTGAAGGAATTGAGAGGAAGTGGGATGACTGTTGTTTGCGCATATTAGTAATCCCTCTGCTTTAGAGCTTTCTGGATTCCTAGGAAGTGCCAGAAGAAATTCAGAAGAAATCCTCCTTTGCAATTTCATAGTTTGGCTGGTGAGGTGCATTTGTCTGTCTCCAAAACCCTGGAAATTGCCATGGCTTAAGTCAGGAAGAAGGTGACATAGCAGTCACATCTCACAGGGCATAAAAGATCTTACATGATGTGTTCTGCTCACTCACTTGAGGTTAAAAATATTCTCACATTTGAAGTGAACTCCTGTAGGTCAGTGTGGCACGGAGGGATGAGAAGGTGTCTATTTTTCCATCCTGTGGCTCATTTCCAAGGATCATCTGGAAACTGAAAGACTGAGGAAACTGGTCATGGTCTCAATCTCTCCTCCTCCCTTGTGGCACAGTGAAATAGTCAGTAGCTGTTGGTCTCCAGCTGCAGACCTTTTTTGGCCATGTCGTGCTGTAGTGTATGGAGTAGGTCTTATTTGCACCCTGCAGAACTGGGTGGCTTTTCCAATGCCAGCCCCTGCATGTGGGAAGATGGATGCAGCTGCTACCTTAGACCTTCACCTCCTGTGATACACATCATGACTCTCTTGAGAAGAGAGCAGCTTACAAATGAGACTTTGTGCTTTGGCTATATCACAACAGACATTGGAAAAAGCCCTTCTGGGTTGAAAAAGAAGTCCTTATGGCTCAGCAGGCCAGCTCCTTACTGCAAGAAAAGGCAAGGAGAAATAGAAGGCTATGAAGATGATCAAGGCAATGGAGCACCTCTCCTATGAAGAAAGGCTGAGGGTGCTGGGATTGTTTAGCCTGGAAGAGAGAAGGCTTCAGAGGCACCTTATAGCATCTTCCAGTCCTGTAAAGGGGGCTCATGGAAAAGGCGAGGGACTTCTATGTCACATAGTGATGGGACAAGAGGCAATGGTTTTAAACTGAAGGAGGGCAGGTTTAGATCAGATGCTGGGAAGGAATTCTTTCCTGTGAGGGTGGTGAGGCACTGGAACAGGTTGCCCAGAGAAGCTGTGGAAGCTCTGTCCCTGGAAGTGTTCAAGGCCAGACTGGATGGGGCTCTGAGCAACCTGCTCTAATGAATGGCATTCATGCCATACCATTCTATTATTCCATGGTTCTGTGGAGTTGGCTCCACTTGTCTTGTGGAATACTTGCATGCAAGCCTGTCCACAAGTGATGAGGCTGCAAGAATGTGGTTCTGTGCCCAAGCAAAAGTCACTGAGGGACTGTCCATTCCACACAGATCTGCAAGGCTTCTGCCCCTGTCTGCACCCACACATGCAATATCCCCTAGGCATTTTTTCTTGGGTTTTTCTGCTAGTTAAATTCTATCAATGTGACTGAAGTGCTGCCTGCAATTTACTATGAGTTCTTCCTTGAGTGCACTTAGGATTTTCTTTATTTCTCCTTCTGAAATAGTTTTGTTTGTTTGCACCTACTAAATAAGGAGCAAGATGACAGGTTGGCACTCCTAACAGCTGTTTTTGCTAACAAGAATAAGAGGTACATATGCTACAGCTCAGTATCTCACTGAACATCAAAGCACTTTTCTTAGGAACTGAGCAAACCTGCTAAAGACGTGGGGAGGTGATGAGGAGACAAATGTAAAAGAATGACATTTAGCCTACAACCCAGCTGCCCCCACAGCAGCAGCCTGGACCTCTTCCATGCACCCAGAGATATCAAGCAGGTGATCATCACTCCCACTAATTGTGGATAAGACAGGATGTGGCCTTCCAAAACTAGGGAAAAATCCTAGCAGAGCGTATGGACTGTTCCCTTGCTGAAGCAGGAATGTTTTTCCAGTGCTGTGTCCAGCTGACTTATGAAGCAACAAAGCTGGTGAGGTTTGCACAATTTGGAAAGTATCCCTCAATCCCAACGTGCTTTGTGTTGCAGAAATGAATACCTCACTTTTCAGCTTCCCTTCCAAAGCTTTACTATTGTCATTCAGACTCTTTAGTGGTGGTTTTTTTTTTAATTGAATGTTTGTTTTTAAAGTATGTTTGGCCATATGGGTTCAGAACAGCAAGTCAGAAGGGATGTGGTGGACTGGGTGACTTTGAGGTGACACTGCCTTGTTCACAGACATCACTGTGGTCCCAAAGAACACTTGAGGTGTTCCCCAGTTTATGTATCAGTAGGAAAAAAGCCAGACAAGCCAGCATGCCTACCAAGAGCAAGGTGAAAGTTGTTTTTGGGAAGTGACATCCCTGTGCAGAAGAGCAGCATTTCCCAGTCCAGCCCCATCCTCCTGCATGTGAAATAGCCCCATGGCCAAGTGGAGCAAGCTGCTCTCACTGGCATTTTACCCAGGAAGATCACAAAGGGCTGCTGTGTCAACAAAGGACCAAGTGCTGTCAGTGCAGCTTGAAGAAAAGAAAAAAGGAGGGGATGGCATGAGCCACTTTGAGCCTGGGGTACATTTGTCTGTTTTCTTTAGGCTCCTGGGTTGAGAGGTGGCAGAAATCACAGAAGGACATTTCCCAGTTTCTTAAACCCACACTGAATGCACAGTCCTTGAACTTTAGCTGCTCCATAGATAGCTGATGTGAAGGCATGTCCGTATTCCCCAGTGGTGTAACTGGAGGAACATTAACCTGGTCCTTCTAAACAGCTGAGGAGGCATCTGGCAGGATCTGAGAATAGCTGGGGCTGGGTCAGCACTAAGAAAAGGCCTTCCTGTCTGTCTTCAGGAGGTTATTTCACTCTTCAGAGTGTATTTTCTTCCAACATGCCTTTCCTGGCTAGGCTGTTGTGTTTCATTGCTATGAATCCCATTTTCCCACACCCAAGATGCTAACACATCTTTACAAACTGCCTAGCCAGGCATGGGTTGAGCCTGGGAAGCAGGATGATTTCCAGAGTAAATGAGATTCAGAAATTAAATACAAACATAAACTTGCATCTGATCATCTTTCAGCTCCAGCTCCAGCTGCCTGGTTAACACTATTAAAGGACATTTCCACTGAAAGAAATATGCTGTGCCACCTTTTCACACCTGGACTAAGGAATGTGGGTTTGGTTTAAGTGCAAGTTGTAGAAAAACAGTGTATTTTAGTCCACTGAGACTCTTCTGCCTGCAAGATGGATGGCTGTTGAAAGCAGGGGCTGGGGCTGATGTGATCTTTAACTAATCTACCCCATGGTTTCCTTGACACTTGCCCTGTGGGCACAGCCAATGTTCAGCTGCCAGCCAGGTGCTCCATGCCAGGATGTGATCCTGCAGGCTGCTGGTTTTGCAGCCAGCATCGGAAGCACACAGGCTCCAGACAAGCAAGTTCAATGTGCAAGTCCAGCTGGATCAATAATTAATTCCCTCCTCTTTAGCAGAAAATAGATGCTGTCTTTGTCAGCACGTACATGCTTTTTGCATCCCTCTTGCCCTTCCTCTCTTCTTAGAATGGATGTGGATAATTCCTGTCTGTGCAGACTGGTCCCAAGTAGGCTATAGGCCCTAGGAGAATGACCTATTTTTGTTTGTAACTCGTTTTGAGTACAGCAGGATTGCCGTGCTGAAGCAGACCTGGGGATAATCTTCCCTGGTATCCCATTTCGTGGAGCAGTTGGTGCTGTATGTACCTCAGCAAAGGCTGAAACCCATCCTAGCACAGCATCTGGCTCTGTACCTCCCTGGGATTTATAGAAATATTTATTCATACAACTACACCTGTTGTACACCTTCCTATGTGTGTGGATGCATTGCGGTGAATGAGACCACGTGCTGTTTGATGATGTTGGGTGATTGCAGGATCTCTGACCCTGCACACCGAGCTGACCACAGTGGTGAAGCCCTGGGTGAGGTGTGTAAATCAGCACAGAGGCAACAGTAAAACCTGGAGGCTCCTATGCTGTGCTATGCCCACCCTGTGTTATGTGCCTGTCTGGAGGAACTGTTGAGATGCATGCAGGTATCCCTCAGTCAGTGTTTCCAGCTGGAAATGAAGGCTGCCTTTAGCCCCAGGCAGTCTCCTTTATGTGATCAAGGGAGCCGCTGGCCACAGCTGGGCACTTTGTCCCTGAAGGAGCTCTGTGGGGGTGGCCTGGACAGTGGGATGTGGCAGGCCAGGGCTGGCTCCCACTTGAGCTGCTCTAGAGGTTTAGGGTGTGGGCAGCACACTGTGAGGGCCAACACGTGGGACTACCAACAGCCTTCCTGGAAGAGATGCACTTCTGGGCACAAGCAACCTGCTGCCAGTGCTCCCCAGGACTGTGGCAGCAGCCACACCATGCAGATGGTGGGACAGAGGCAGGACATGGCTGGGAGAACAGGAAGGACAGAGGTGCCCAGCTTGATGTCATGCTTGTCTTTGCTTATCTTGAGGCTTTGTGAATCCTGCCAATTTAAATATTTGTTAATGATGTTCTTAGGGACACAAATAATTATTTGAGGATTGTAATGGTTTTGTAATATTTTTTTTTTTGTAGGTCCTTGAGGTCCATGAAAATTTGGACAGGCAAATGCAAGACAGCTATGAAGAAGACCTAAGTGAAAAGGAGAAGGCAATTGTTCGTGAAATGTGCAATGTAAGAACTCCTCACAGCAACTCTTGGGGTTCCTTTTGTGTTTTTTGTTAGAAGTATGAAGGAACAGGGATCTGCTGCATGTGAGGATTGTGAAGTCCACAGGCACAAGGGAAGAATGGAGGCTCTGCTGTTTTGGGTGATCTGCGTGCTGTTTTTACTCACTGCACAGGGCAGCCTTTGCTCAGTAGATAGTTCCCACATTGCTGCCTTCCTGGCTGTGGAGTAGCTTGTCTAGCTGACCAGAGATGTGCAAGGGGCTCGCCCTGACTAGGAGAACAGTGTTAGCAATTGTGTCCACCTATGCCCTTAAGGATTCAGTTTGGGCTAAGCAACAATTGCTTGCCATGCTTGAAGCTGTACAGCTTGCACGGGTTTGAGCCTAAACCACATGGTAACGTCAGAGGGAGAATCTTGTCTGCAGCCATTGAACAGCATCATGATATGTGGGGTGCTATTAACACTGCCGACGTTTTGGGCAACCACAGTTAACTGAGCTGGCCACATCCTGTATGGTGAGTGCTCATACCCAACCTCTGCTCTGCGGTGTCTGCTGTCATGGCATTGCCTCCAGCCTCAAAGCACCTTGGCCACGCTCTGGCTTTGAACAAAGAGTTTGGGATTTCTGCTGGAACACAGCCTGAGCTGCAGTTGGGGAGGTGCTGTTCAATTGCCCAGAGTAGGGAGGGGGATGCTTATGAGACTTCTTTTTTTGAAGTCCACAGAAGAGGTTGGCCCAGGTGGCATCATTTAGTGCCTTCCAGCAGTTGAGAGGGGCCTAATGCTCTGTTTAAATTCTGAAACCCACCTTAACCTAAAAAGAGGGTGTGAACACAAGCGCAGCTTGCCGAGCTAAATCACTGTGAGCATCCTTGGCAAAGGGCTGAGGCGCTTCACTTTGGTTGCTGGATCTTTATAAGCAAAGCCAAGACTAGAACAAATGAAGGCCTATTTTTTTTGATATTTTGTCTGCTTAATTTCCCAGTCCCTTGTAGCTATGCTGGGGGAAAGGTAAAATACTGTAACTTCATCCTTCCAAACTGACTCATCTCTATTTGTCTATCATCAGCTGTTTTCTCTTTAAATATTCATTTCATGTAGATTCAAGGCAGCTATAAAGTTTTTCTGCAGTTTATTTTTTATTTAAATAGCGGCCCTAGAGTGATAAAATATATGTTTTTAGAAAGTCACATATATATAATTTTAATCATTATCTTTTTCATTATCTTTTCTGTTCATGGCAGCATCTTTTCTGTAAGCATGGCAAGGTTGACCTACCATTGAACTTACGTTCTGAATCTAGTATATTTGTTTTATACTATTACCCCAGGCAAAAATGGTTCTAATTTCAAGAGGGACTAATTAGAAAAATGCATCAATATTTTTTTCCCTTGGAAACTGGTGCAAAGATGCCATCCAGTGTCCCTGCTGAGAACTGCAGCCCAGCTCCAGGAAAGGGCTGGTTTTGGCCTTCAGACTTCAATTAAAAAAATATATTGCTATTCCTCAGTGGCTTTGTTGTTTGGACTTTTTTAAAAAATTCCTGTCTTTCTCTCCCCAAACCCTTTATTTTTTCTTGCAGGTTGTCTGGCGAAAGCTGGGTGATGCTGCGAGCTCCAAACCCTCCATCAGGCAACATCTGTCAGGAAACCAGTTCAAGGGACCCTTGTAGGAACACCATCCTGGCGACTGGAAGTGATGGATTCTGTGAAGACTAAAGAGGCAGAGCTCAGTGTTTCTAGCTGCCTGTTCTTTGGGAGCTGGGGTTGAGTTTTTTCAGGGTTTCCTTTTTTTTTTTTTTT
>VXBB01008376.1:521206-541497 GCA_013399915.1 Illadopsis cleaveri
TTTTTTGTAACAATAGTGTAAATATGGCAGCTAAAGGCCTGATTTCCAGGCTGTGGTGCTCTGGAACTACTGTTCACCGGGTAACCATCCAATAATGCCAGACTTGCATCATTTTTATTGTAGTTCAAATCTGCTTTGTTGTAATGATCTGTTTGTAGAATTAACTAACTCAAGAGAATTTCTAAGAGGAACAAGAAGAACCCTTAACCTGCAGAGAAGTCACCGTTTGTATTGCTCCTGTCCACCCGCTTGTCAGTGATTCATAGCCAGGTTAGCGGCTCCAGGCAGCCAAGGAAAATGCAATTCAAATTCATTGGCTTACTGCCTGCCAAGCTGCTAACAGTTTTTTTGGAGGTCCTTATTTTGAAGAATGACATACAACTGTTTTCACAAGGCCCTGTGTAAAATACTGAGTGGCAAGCTAAAAACACTTGTACTGCCCTACACCATATGGTGGTACTCATCACACAAGTGTACATAAAGGCTTAAGACTCTGTATCAGGTGTTAATGAACAATTTTTCATGATCAAATGACACAAGATTTCTGCAGTCGTAATGTGAATGAAGTCACTTAGCCACACAACAGTATTCCCTACAAAATGGCAACACTTTTCTTGTAAAGCTTTCACTATGAAATAATTCAGCAGAAACTGCTATCTTGACAGTGCTTATGGCTTTCACAGGATCTTCAAAAGCAGCTCTTCTTTCACATAAGGAAGATTTGGGTGGGTTGTTTTAATGTTCTTGCTGGATCCCTCAGCTATACTGGTTCCTGTGTAAGGTAACCAAACCACCACCTTGCAGAGCTGAATAAAAACTCCATAAACACGGGCTGTCAGGTGAGACTACTTCCTGCCATTCAAGCTTTATTTTTGTTAATGAACCAAAACAAGTGGGGTTTTCCTTCTTCAAATGGTTGTATATAAAATAATGGGACTTACATTTTGCTATTGTGGAGTAGCTGCCTGTGTAGTTGTAAGAATTTGATTCCCTCCTTTTCCAAGTTGTCACAGCAGCTGTCCCTGTATTTCATTAGATGTTCTTTCCCAATAGTCCAAGGAAGCGGAGCTTCATTATTAGAACTCATTGGTGTAAAATAATTTTAAAGACAGGCACGTGAAAAGATCAAAGCCTCCTCTTCAAAAGTTGTATCGATTTTAGTGATTAGTTGGAGGATGTAATGACCTCAAACACCATTACTTTCTTTTTGTTCTCTACAAGAATCAGTCACAGCTACAGACAGCTGTATTAGCTGGACAGGTTCTTCCTCTAAATTAATTCGTTCTACCAGTTGAGTTCTTGACTTGTGGTACTGTATTACATGGAGCACCCATACAATACCAAGGAACCCAAGTGGCAACTAATGAAAGGTAATTGGTCCTGTGGTGCACAATAAACTATAGCTGCCTGGCTGAAGAATTTGCAGTTGACAGAGCCAAAACCTGTAACCAGTAAAAAAGGAAAAAAAACAGAGAAGAACTACACCAAAATACACAATAACCAGTAAGAGTAAGCACCACTTCATTATTCATTGCAGAAATAAAAATGTAACAGTTGAGTCGGTTAGTTAAAAATAACCAACCAAGAACCACCCCCAAAACACAAGTGCATACTCTCACTCACACACCCACCAGTAGCTTATTTCTTACTACTGCTCAGTCAGTGAACACTTAGCTAGATAGCTCTCAGTCTAACAGTATTTACATCCCATGGAGTCTGGAAAAATCCATTCTAGAGTTTGACTGTCTTCTTTAAGCATCTTTAGCGGATTCTGGATTTCCTCCTCTTCACTTTTTATTTTGACCTCCAGTTTCTAGTCACTATTGGTGGTTACTTGTCTTCCTCCTGTACAATTTATACATTGAGATTTCTGTACCAGAAGAGGTGATGTAAAGCAGAGCATCATTATTCCTTAACATCTAAAGTCAAACTGAGGGTTACTTTAATCTATCTGCTTGAAAGCCCATTTTAACTTTGGTGGCATCTGGTTGCTGAATTAAGCAGAGAGTTCAAGTATATTTGGAACAAGGTTGATTTATGTCAGTGAATTTTAACTAAAGCAACACAAATGTTGCCAGCACTTGCAGAGAGTTAACTGTGTACATGACATGCTTGCTATTTAAGGGGTATATGAGGCTGTGAGCAGGTCCTCTCATCAAGACGAGCTGTACTCATCAGATTACTAGTTCTCGCCACTATGTAATTCCCACTCAAATACTCCCTGCTCTCAAATCTCTCTCAGAATCTATTCAATGACTTCAAGCAAAGCTTGTTTTGTTCCACCTGCAGATCTCACCTACAATGGAAACAGTGCTGCAATTGAGGTCAATTAGCCCTGCAAATCCTGAAGAGCCAGTTTATAGGATAGCCAGCAGTTCAGCTGAATGAACTTCATACTCATAGGGCACTGCCCTTTTAAGATTTTATTTATCATCTTCAATATAAGATGTGCATCACTGATTTTGCAGAACATGACAGTGCTGTACCTTGGGGTGTTACTGTTTAGGGGTTTTTAGTCTTGCCAATCTTCATACTTAGCTCCATTTGAGCTATAAAATGTCTTCCTGGGGTAAAATGATGCTCAATGACTTTACAGGATAACTTGGGTTCTGAGTTTTCAACTGTCTAAATAGATATTTTATATGCATATTTAAATTCACTTACCTATGTGCTCAGTATTCAGTGAAAACTACCTTAGGAGCTTTGTACATTAAGTTGGAGAGGAGCATCCCTTGAAATAGTGGCCATTAAATTCACATATTTGGGGCAATAGCCCAAGATAATTTCCTCAAGATTGAAGCCCTGGGTTCTGCAATCCTCTGGCAAAGAAAGCATCCACTGTTTACAAATGGACTTTGCTTGCTTAAGGAAAGTAAAATCACATCCTTTTGTTGGAGTGACTGGAGTAAGCAGCATCTCCCTAACAGTTCCTGACATGCTGCAGTGTAACCAGCTTCAGTTGGCTCTTCGCACCTTGATAAGACTGCTGAGCACAACCTTGTTTGAGAATGGCACATTTTTATCCAAATATTAGATATTAAATGAAATCAGTGTTAAAGTGACCTTTTATCTTTCTAGAAACTGGGGGGAAGAGTACTACTGATCTTTTTCGAAGTGCATGACTGTAAAGTGATAAAATTGTATATTTTTCATAATGTGGGGAAAGTCTATTTGTGCTGCTTTAGAAATCAGTTTAAAGTTTGATTTCTGTTAAACCTGTGATCTTACAGCCCTGCTATATTTTCTGTATATGATTTACAAAGAACTGGAAAAGTTAGCACCTGCTGTTGTGTATATAGCAAAATTCTTTAGACCTTAGCACGCGTTTTTACCTATTATTGAACCACTCTGGCTTTTTTGGGGAAGGACAGTACAGGTTTTTTTGATAATGTGTGTAAAACATTCATTTGAAATATTTTAGTAAAAATGAAGTAAGAGATTGATTGTGATAGTGTATACTTCTAGCTGAATAAAATAAAATACATTCTTTTTAAATAAACTGATGAGTGAGATTTGGGAGACCACTGCTGAAATACCTTGGAGTAAGTATCTTGGAGTAACCATAGTCATGACCTCTGAACTAATATGAAAAACCTGCAAATCCACTAAATTCAGAACCAATTTTATTTGGGTGGAGTGAACAAAGTAGTCCCATTTATAACTATGATGTACATCACAGTAGGCTGTTACATTCAGACTTTCACACTTAGAAAATATATATATTATGTACAGGAATTTGCAAATAGGTGTAAACATACAATATTTTAAGATACCAGTACATTCCAAACCAAAACTATCAGCAAGGCAAACACCTCAAAATTATTCCAGTCAGCTAGCATTCAGAATCTCTCTTAAATAAAGCAGCTTTTATGCTTGACATCGTGTTGTTTTACTTACTATTAAAAATGAAGTTTTTTATTATAGATCAAATATCATAGTATCTGGCTATTTTGATACTTAAAAATAGGCACTGATTTCTAGAAGGAAATTTTCTTCTTACTGATATAATTGAGCCAATATGGCTGGTTTTGCTAGTACAAAGTAATCCAGTGCTGGAATAAGTCAAGACAATTTAAACTTAAGTCAAATGTATAAAGTTAGAATAGATACTGCAAAGCTGATTAAAATCTAGAAGCCTATATAACTCACCATAAACCATACTGCAAACAGATCAGCTAAATTTTCATTTAATCTCATTTCTTCATCTAAATTATACAGATTACCCTCCTTTTCATCTTTACAATGTAGGTTTTGGCTATCTACTCCTGCCTAATCAACATAAAGGTATATCGTGCAAATTACCTCATGCTATCTCATCCATGTAGCACGTCCAAGTCCTGCTACAGGTGGCATACCAGGTGGTGGAATTGGAGGTGGTACAGGTGGCTGTCCACCTGGGGGAACAGTAGGAGGGGGGTAACTAGCTGGTGGCATTCCCAGCCCTGGAGGTGGATGAGGTGGTACTGCATGAGTTGGAGGCAGTCTCGGAGGTGGGAAATTGGGGTTGTATGTAGGCGGAGGAGGATATCCAGGAGTAGGAGGTGGGATATTGGGTGGAGGGAAAGAAGCAGGGGGTGGAGGTGGGACTGGTGGTGGAGGGTTGGGAGGGTAGACATGAGGATGATATGGTAGATGAGCTGGTGGTCCATAGGCCGGTGGTAAAGCTCCGTATGTTGGTCCTTCTGTTTTCATCATTGACTGGAGACTTTGATAACCCTCCCCTGACATGTAAGAATTTGTAGTAGACATCCCTGTAATATAACTGGTGGGGGGTGGGGGTGGGGGACGATGTGGCAGAGGGGGAGGTTGATGTACTGGGGCAGGATGAGCAGGGGGAGGGATCTGGACCTTTGGCATATCTACTGAGTCCACGGTAGTAGATTGCTCTGGTTCTCCCAGTGAAACCGCTGTTGTCAAAGGAGGCTTACGCTCTGGAAAAGAAAATTTGATTTAGTTTTTTGAAGTGTAGTGGCAAGAAAAACTTCTGAATACTTCATATTTTCCCTCCAGTTAAATTGGCAAAAGAGAGCTCAATTCTCTAAATCTCTGAATGCCATATGGCATCCAGTCAGACCTTCTCAGGTCACTAAAAACCAACTAAGCTGCCTATCAAAGCTTCAGGGTCAGCTTTTCCTATTCTAAAAGTTAAATTCATCTTTCTTATTACTGCTTTTTTATAATTTCAATATTGTTGTACAATCAGCAGAATTAACAGACTGGATGGATGGAATCACAACCAATGGATTTAAAAAGTCACAGGATTCACAATAACAAAAATCTTTAATTCAGTGCTTCTACCTTCTTTAGTCCAGGCCTCCTTTCTACCTCTTTGGTAGTCCAGGAGGTGGCCTGGGATTACTCTCTGCACTTCACCTGCCTCCCATATTGGGAAACATTATTTGAGAACACAGGCCAAAGTCTCAAGTCTTTAACACTCAGCTCTAAACCTGTTTACCAAAGAAAAAGAAAATCAAGAATAAGTAAGAAGGACATGAAATCTGATGAGCTTTGTCAAACTGATTAATTTCAGTACCTGACACTCTGGAGAAGTTCATAAAAAGGTCAGCACTTCACAGAATTATACTTAACCACTTCTGGAAAGAACATGCTTTAAGCTGTCTTCTCTTTAAATAAGAATTGTTTGTTTTCCCCTCTGAATGCAGACATTATAAAGTAAGTAATATCACTAGGATGACTAACCTAATAGCGACCTCTCTGTATGGTCAGAGAGATTATTAAAACAATCAACAAAAAAGCGTTTGGGACACCTTGACATTCATCTTGCTTGTATGCAAGCTTATATGCTTATAAGCATCTACAACATTGTTCAGTAAGAAAAGCTATTTAGAAACACAGGGCAGTCATTTCCAGTGGCATACTACACTGTCACAACAGAATTTGAGATAAATCCTCCTCCTAGTTCACTTGGTCAAGATGCATTCTTGGTTTTCAGCTGGCTTTTCCACAGAGCTGCCCTTTATTTTGATAATGTTTCAGTGCTTGTACAATTACATCCTTGTATAAACAAAGAGCAAAAATTTTCAGGTAACAAGGGAAGTAAATCCATTACCTGCCTAAGCAGGGTTTTAGCACCAAAACTGCCCCCTAGGAAAGCCACATAATTATATCACACAAGGTGAGTATGCTGGCTGTGCTACTCATTTCAGTGACTTCTAGGTCCTAAATTGCAGCAGGCAATAATTTCCTCATTTGCTCATTTTCAGAGCCATTCTGGATGCAAGATGTGCATTCAAGATTTAACAACTGAAGGAATAACGAGCATGGTATTTAGAAAAAGAAATCTTTATTAGATTTTAACAAATGAGAAAAATTGTCCTACTGTATTTCAGGGTACTGCTTTTCTCTCCTCTAGTTCCCTGTTAGAAGCTGTCATCTTACAGTTACATTATGGACCATGGTCTGTGAAATATTTATTCACAGACCATATTTAAGGGTCACTGGAAGACAGCTAATGCATCAAGGCGCTCGAAGCGCATTTTTGCAACGGTGCAGTTTATTTTGCAAACATATGGCATGTGTGCAGTATTAATGTTCTCTGGCAGATTTAAGTCCTCTTTTGAGGTACAGCAAAGAACGTATCCCCCTTATTGTTTGGAAGTTGCACACGTGCAGAATTCCTGTATGACAGATATAACATGGAAAACTTCTATAGAACAGCTGAAAGCTGTTTTAATAATCTGATATGGCATCTACCATCCTCTTGAGATCAAGAAGTCCCTTTTAGCCTTCTATTAACAATTAGTTTTAGTCTTCCAGGCCTTTAACTGTTGCAGATTTGTTTTGCCTTTATCCACCTAGTACAGTCTTGTTTCCATTGTAAGTTTTTTACTTCTCTCTGGGAAAGCCTGTGCTACTACGATGAAATTCCCTCTGGAGCTTACCAGCCTTGTATTTTTACTTGCCAAGCTGATTAATCAAGGCAACAACTCCCTGCCCCCAACCATTACCTACCACCACTTGAATGAAATGCAAGGAACTTAACAACAAGAACAAATGTGTTAAAGGAAAGAAAAACTTACCTGGAGGTGGATGTGCAGGAGGTATTGGTGGATGTGAAGTTTCAATTTTAGGGATTTTAGATGGCGGTGGTGGTTCTAAAAAACATTTGTCAGTTTGTGATTGGTTATTGCTCTGCAATATTTTCCAAATTCCAACTCTGGTCTCATGCTAATGATTATCACATCATACTACACTATGCAAAAGTACAGTGGAAATCTTATTTACTAGATATGTTTAATAAAACTAAAATCAACACCTTTGTATAAATAAAGTGGCATCGAGTTTTACATACAAGTCTTCCAAAAGAACATATGCCTACAGGTTCAGGTGACTTTGTAACTAGACACAAACTGTCCCAATAACAGTAAGTGAAAATGAGCAAGTACATGTTTTCTAGGCCAAAACTTTAGCTTGTAAATAGGTGGAGCAGCTCTCAGTAGAAGCTGACCCTTGCTCTGCTAGGGAAATGGGTGTCAGAAACAAAACAAAATAGCAATTGGACAGGAGAGAGGAGAGAGAAGAGCCAGCTGTCTGGAATCTATCTGCAGAGCTACAGGGGAGTAAGTGCCAGACTTCCCTAGGAAGTACATCCTAGCTACCCTGAATTACTTTATTCCAAACCAGCAAAACCAAGAGAAACCCCCAAACAAACAAAGAAACAGGTATGATCGCAGCAGAGTCTACATTTCTTTTGCTACATTATTGATACAAAATGCATTTTAGTAGCAGCCATGCCAACAACCAATTACAAACATGGCTGATTACCAACCACTTACTGTTGGTGCAGCTATTTAATGACATTGTCACTTCAAGGCCTCACAGCTTGCTGAGGAACTACTCCCAAATGATGCATGGAGTTATACATTAAGAGTTGACTAGTTTAGCAAGACTCCTACTGAATAGACTCTATTAAGGGACTCTTTGGGCACAGTTATATTAAATTTATTTCAAGTTTTGTAGTTAGGAACATTTTAAAAATAGTTAATAGTATATATTTAAGGTACATTATCAGGATCAAAATAGTTTAGAACTGCCAAGCCTGTAAGCAAACAAACTAAGTGCATGTCAGCAAATTACTTATTCTGGTTTAAGCAGTAAAATGGAAGCAACATGAATAGAATATTAATATTTACCTGCTACCTTTGTTTCTTCTTTTGGAGATACAGCCTGTTTTAAAAAAAGAAGATAAAAATAAGACCATTGCAGTCAGTCTCTTCTGCCAGGTAACAAGTGACAGGACAAGAAGAATTGGCCTCAAGTTGTGCCAAGGGAGATTTAGATTGGATATGAGGTACAATTTCCTCATGGAAAGGGTGGTCAGGCATTGGAACAGGCTGCCCACAGAAGTGGTTCAATCACCATCCCTGTAGGTATTCAAAAGATGTGTAGATGTGGCATTTGGGGACATGGTTTAGTGGTGAACTTGACAGTGCTGCATTAATGATTGGAGTTGATAATCTTTAAGATCTTTTCCAACCTAAATGCTTCTATAGTTTCTTATGAGAAATGCAAGACAAGCAATGAGCAAAGTCAAATCACACTGGCAAAGCCCAGCTTAACTAGCAGAATGAAAAGACTGGAAAAACAGCAGGTATTTTATATGCAGCATTTCCTGCTGTTCCCACTGTTGAGTATTACATCTCATTTAATGTATTTATCATCCACTGCACATACGTCATGGTCTGGTTCACTGCTCACTGAGCTGAAAACAAGAGGCTTGGCCTCTGTTCCTGATTCTGCTTTGACCTGTCACTCAACCTCTGCCAAAATCACTTCAGGCTCTTATGCTTTATTTACCAGAACAGGAGGGCAGTGAAAGTCTTGCACAGCATAAAACACTTCAGAAGCTTTCAGATGGAAAGCATTGTATAAAATCCAAATGTTATGCCAGGAAAAAAATGTATGCACACCAAACAAAACCCACAAACCCTCACATCATCCTTCCAATCACAATTTTCTGGTTTTTTCTTGTTTCATTGGTTGTTGTTTTGCTGTAGTTTTTTTAAACAACCACGGATAAGGGAATAAAAAATCTTCCCAGATTACATAGTCCCACTGAGATGACTACTTGATGGTTTCTGAGAAAAGCAGAGAACTTAACTGATATTTTAAATGCAACTATATTTAGAATGAATGATGAAGGTCAGAGGGGTACAGTACATAGCTTCTCTGTCTTTTCAATGAAAAGGTTTTTTTAAGGGACTGTTTATCTCCAGTAGCTTTACCTGCAGTTAAACTATTCCTCTGATTGTTTCATTTCACTTCCCACAGCAAGAATGGACACACACTTCAATCCAGCTTGAACAGCAATTTTCCTTAATTCTGAGTATTCTCAAAATTTTTGCTGTCTTATTTTTGCCTGCTTGAGGCAACCACATTCTTATATTCCTTTGATAGTCATTTCAATTTTCCAGACACCTTCCAGCTGCTTTCCTGCTTTTTAAGGACAATCTTTGTCTTACCATTTCAAACACACATACTTTTTTCTTAGTGACTCTCATGGACTCATCTGCTGCCTTCATTTTACTTGGATGGTCTTTTCTCGATTTTCTAGCATTAAATTCCATGCCTGTAAAACTGCATCAGCTCTCCCTGCACTTTCAAATAGAAGCAATCACTACTTGTTGGATCTTTTCCAAAAAATTATTCATTTTGTGAAATCAGTTGATCACTTCAGGTGACAAGCAACTCAATTACTGTGCATTTGTTAATATGGATCAATATTCAAAAATCAACACCATTACAGTAGAACAAGAAACTGAAGCAAAATAAGTCAGGACAGAAAAAACAAGTAACAATTTAAACTGCATTTATGCTAAAGAAAAAAAAAAAAGAATCAAGTAGCAACAATGTTCTAATAATGGCAGCTGCTAAAATAGAGATGAGTATTTATTTGGTCATTCTACTGCACTGTAGTTTCTACTGCCCCAGCTAGAACACCTGAGGGTCATAATAAATAATAAATTATCAACATTATCTATTGTCATGCTGATGGGTATTTAATACCTTCAGCTGAATCTATACAATGGAACTGTTCCTTTACTGCTGTTTCTATGAGCAATAAAATTGGTCCCCCTAACAATGTCTAGTTTAATCCAAATGAAAATACTATTTACATCTAAAGATTCACCAGTATATTTTTAGTGAAATCATCTGAAAATTCGAGCACTCTTCACCACTAGAGATGTAGAGGATGTGCAGATGCTTTAGACATCTGATACGGGTCTGTAAGTCATGGGCCAATACCTCAGCTGCTTGAAAGCATCTTGGCTCAGTAGAAGGTAATGGGAGTTATAAGAGTTCATGTAAATTGAAAATCTGGCCTCCAGGAACAAAGTGTATTTCTGTTCTGCACAAATCAAAGGAGAAGTCATGCAAAGCCCTATTTATAGAAGCAAGCAAAGATTTTAAGCAAGGTTTATGGTACATCTAACTCAAGAACATCTTAAAAGCACCAAGTAAATCTTTCAAACACCACACATCTTGTTCTCCCAGACTGCTTTCTGGATAAAGAACAATTTTGGATCACCACGTTTATTTTTCACAAATTCATGCTGCTTGTGCTGTATTCCTACAAAATTCCTTTGAATCACCCTTTCCTTTTTATTTGTTGTGGCTGCTTACAGCCTATCTACTATTTTTTCCTTGATTATTAGGTGATGGACCTCAAACTAATTTCAGGAAAGGTAAGTTTCACTGATGGCTTGGCCAGAGGTGACTGTTCAAGAACAACAGATACTATTCATGCAAAAACATCACTTTTTTCCATGACATACTTCATTAACATATGGGATGGGGCAAAATCAGTAGTACTGTAATGGTTGATCCTTTACAGGAATGAACAAGCATTTGTAACAACTTAGATAGTGCACACAGGAAAAACCAAAATTGTTATTAACAGTTTCTGATGTGCCAAACTATCCCAGGCATTTTTTTGAAGAAAAATGGTAAGAGATCCTAGAGATCAGACAACTCAAGCAGAATTTGTGTTGATGGCATAAAAAGTATAAGAAGAAATACTTAATACCTACGAAGAACTCTCACACTTTTCAAGCTAATTAATAATATTATCACCTTTCTATCCTGAACAATGCTCAAGTTCAGCGCAACAACCAAGAATTCCAGTGTAGGTCTTTTCCTCTAGTAAACTCTATCCTGCACTTACAAGACCAAGGTTTTACAGAGTTACATTTTTGTCTTTTTTGGGAGTCTGCCATCAGGAAGATGCTGCACTCCTCCAGTTCCATTTAATTTCAATATTTGCTGCTTACTCCTAGTTTTCGGTTTGGTTTTTTTAGTTTGTTGTTTTGAGTTTTTTCCCCTGATATCTGTTCTCTAGTTTGGGCATGTATTAATTACAAGTTAGACAAAAGTTTGAACAGAATTTACATCCTAAATGGACTTGTTCCAAAGACTGGACTTCTGAAAAGACTCCTCTTGCTAAGAGTCTTCATGAAAGAAGACTTGGGTAATACCGTTTTTTAACCTACAAGTGAAAAAAAAAAACCCAAAAGTATAGATTAAAATCTGAAAGCTTCATTTGAACTTGATGGCTGTTGAAAAGTGTTCAGAGTANCCTTGCTAAGTACACGTGAAAGAAGACTTGGGTAATACCTTTTTTTAACCTACAAGTGAAAAAAAAAAACCCAAAAGTATAGATTAAAATCTGAAAGCTTCATTTGAACTTGATGGCTGTTGAAAAGTGCTCAGAGTACTTGTGACACTATCCAACTGCTAATGTAGCTTCTTACTTTCATTTATGATGTGATATTATGGACAAAGTAAGGCCATAAAGTATGATGATTTATAGGCTCCTACTGTTAAAGGATTATTTTAAATTACTTTTTTTCCAAGAATTTTGATGTAACTTTAGAAGTCACTATTCTCTTAATATTAGTAACCAAAGAATCTAAGGATGTCTTCACGAGCATTGTGTACATCTCTACATTCATGCCAGGCACAAGAAACCTTCCTTAAATTAAACCTGCTTAATAGAGAAAACAATGAAGTTTGATAGCCCAGAACCACAAACACTGAGAACCTGAATAGCTCATGTTGACTTAAAGCCTCTCCATGACTTTTGGCTCAAGTGGAATAAAAAGTCCTATGTCAGAACTGCAAAGGCTGTTCTGCACTAACAAAGTTGCCACATAACCAAGGAAAATCAAGTACATAAAATTAATTACATGGCTCGTTCTTAAAGCAAACAACAAGTCTGCTGGACATTAAATCAAATGGGCATCAGATCAGCCTGAAAATAAATTGCAAGTTAAAGTTCAACTTACGGCTGGTCTTTTAATCTGTCTAGGAGGACTTGACTGGGGAGAGGGCTTTTTAGATTGCTGTGCCTGTGTTTGCTGCTGCTGCTGCTGTTGCTGTGCTGACTGCTGAGACTCTTTTTGCTGCTGTGTCTGGGATTGCTCTGAACTCTGGGACTGCTGGGACTGCTGTACCGTAGGTGCCTGGGGTGTAGACTGAAGAGATGGTGGCTGCTGCAACTGATGAGGAGTATGATGAGGCATTTGCTGTTTTCCCTGTGAGTATAGATCCAGGATCTGATGACAGATATCTTAATAATAAAGAAAGAAAATTCCAAAGTATTACAACCTTATAATATTTAACACAATAATCAACTCTGATTTTTAGTGGACATCAACGTTGGAAAAATTTATTGCATATACTACTCATCATTTTAATGAATAAAATAACTATTTAAACACAGATTAATTTTCAACTTATACTTGCATTTCTGAGTTTCTTCTGCCTATCCTGAGCAATATGTACATGTATATGCACACCTTTCAGAAGAAGAACACAGTATCTTGGTAATAATACACTGTATGCCATTACTGTGTGCCTGGAGAGCCATGTCACCATGCTCACAGGACAGTAATACAGCAAGAGAGCAAGTGAAAAAGATTGTATGTTAAACCATACATGTCTAGTTAGGCCAGTCAAAAAAGTTCTAGGAAATTAAGCAAAGGACTAGTACTAAATTCTTCTTCCAACATGTTAGGAGCTAAAGGTCCCCCACAATCTGTTGATCATTCATGGTACATCACAAAAAACACTCTATCCAAGCATAAGTTGGTCAAAGACACCAATTATCAATGGAAAAATCACTGGAAATCAGGCTTCATTAGTTCCAGTGTTTGTAGAACTACTTATTTAAAATGGGGAGTAGATAATCATTAAAAAAATAGAAAACACACCATGACAATTCAGGCTAATTAGATATGTTATAAACTAAACAAATTGTAAAGCAAACACTGAACAAAAGACTAATCATGATGATTAAATATACTTCTAAGCTAAGCCAGTTCAATTTAAAACCTGATTAAGGCACAGCACATATGACCTGAGTTACATACTCGACACAAGATAATTCTGACTGAAACCTACATAAAAAGCTATTTCCATTTAATTATGACCTAGGCCACACAGTTACAAGAAATGTTGTGGGAAACGGTTTTCATACCTTCCAAAACATCAACAGGAACATCTTGGACAAACTGCTCCCACCATCGTCTGTACATTGGTTTGGATGTCCATTCCTGTATCTCAAACTTACACAAACGGCCGGCTAAGTACATAACTGCAACAGCTATGATCTCAGGCTCCCACTGCAGGGACAGTGTAGTGCAGAGACTGCAACAGGAAACAAACCAAAACATACCCCTGGAGATTACCTCATTGTCCAACTGCACTTTAATGTACAGCAGCTATAGTTAACAGGGTATAAAATCCCACCACAATTCTGACTTCTCAGGCCATTTTAATTAAGAGCCTTGTTAAACAAAAGAGTTTAAAAACTATTCTATTTCTGGACTACCGCTGTCATGAAATAAGGTCCCAAACCAGATTTTAGAGCTTCCAAATGTTAGTCAAGAAAATGTAAACAAATAGTAAAAAGACCCCCTCCAAACCCCACAGAACAGCCAACATGAACTTGTAAAACAACTTGCCAAGTGCAACACAAGCATTAGATCAACATATAAAAGGTTATCTCTTGAGTAGCCTTTGTTACAGCTAATGCCAAAATAATTGCTGTTATTGGTATGCTAAAATAATTGATGATGCTATTGGTATTATCGATATTAGCTTTCTGTCATAATCAGTTCCTATTTCCTGATATCAATTTTAAATTATGAAATGTTTTTTCTCTCTTTTCTCCATAGATTCTGTAGCATATAATCTGCTTACAGAATTTTAAATCCAGCCAGCCAGCTGAATTTCCACAAATTCATTGTGGCTGTATAAGAACAGAACCCCATTTTCTAAAGGCCTGGAGTGCAAAGCACAGAATTATTTTCCCACAATCCGACAAACAAAGTAAACTTCTAATATGGTAATATGATGTTTATTAAGTAAGCACAATATAGCCTCTTCAGAACAGAGGTAATTACGCATGATTTGAAACAACCCCTCCAACTTCATACAAGTGTTTTCCTGAAGTGCATTTTAATTGTTAGGTTTTTTTAAATATTAAACACCATTTAATTCCAAGTATAATGGTGTTCAAACTTTGATGAACAGTAGTTTGATAGACTTAACAGTGACAGTTATGCCATAATTTTGTTCCTACCGGTAAGATCATCACCTGCAAGACTGACAGCAGCTGAAGTAAACATCTCTTGATATCCACATTAATTTTGGTCAAATTAATTTGGAGAGTTTAAGTGGTATCTATAGAATCTGAACTCACACAGAGGTAATTCGAATCAGGCGTATGACTAAAAAGACACCTCTTTTTTTATGATGTTCTACTACTGTAGGCATGACTGAAAGCTATGTATTCACAATTTCTGGACAGTCAGACCACTTACACATTTTCTTAAGGGTTTGCTACAGAAACAAAAAGTAATATTTAAGTCCTTAATGAATTAACTTGCCCAGCTCTGTAAAATCCTCCTGAACAAGACTGAAGTTTGTCAGGTTGTTTTTTCAATACCACATGAGAAGTGCTTTTACATGCACTCCCATTAATTGCTGTGATTCTCACAATTTCTTTTCAAGAAATTGTAAATCCAGTGCTAAAAGCTGTATTCCTCAGTGAATTTAATAGCTACTTCACTATTATGAAAATATCACATTAAAAATATATTGGTGAACATGATGGAATTGAGAAGTGACTTTGTTTTTTTAGAATGTACCATATATCACAGATTTGGCAAGAAGCCCGTTTGTATCCTGGAGATTTAAGATTTACAATTTGGTTTGGCTCTTTACAACAGTAAATTTCTTTTTAATGCAGCACTGAATTAGTACCACAACATTGCAGAGGTCTTACTGGCCTGCTGCATACTCATTCCAGATTCTGTGCTCAATGGAACTATCATGGTAAGGATGGAAAGAAAAACTGAGGAACATGACCAAGAAAACATGTAACAAGCAGGCAAAAAATATCAAATATTTGTCAAAAAAATATCCAATACCAGAACAAAGCAAGCAACAGTAACTATTTCACTTTCAGAATGTTTCCTAGGTGTATCTTACCTGTCATTGACAAATGTCCATGCCATTTGAACCAGTTTTTGAATTTTATTTTTGTCTCCTGAAAAACAATCAGAAAAAAATTAGGACATAAAATTAGGAGGGACAAACAGTTGGAAGTAGAATATTCTTGCACTGTTAATATATTAAATTCTGGAAATCAATAATAGCCATTACTTGCTCACTCTGCAATATTTTACCTTTGAGTTGTTTGGCATACTTGAGAAGAAATTGATATGGATGTTCCACTTGCAAATCAAATTTTATTGTTTGTAGTAAGATTCTTTCAAGTACCATCACTTCTTCCTATAGAGAGTTACAAGGTAACCACAGTATTATTCCTTCTTTCACTCAAAAATACTTAATGCTAGTATAGAGCATGACTACATAGCACCTTCAGGCAGCCACATTTGTCTCCAAGGAGAACAGAAAGCCTTCCAATTTATAATATTATTTTAAATTCAGATACCTTTTCTTCACATTTAGTTGAATGAGGACAGGGATGTCGTGTTTAAAATTTCTCTTCCTCTGCCGAGGAATGAACTGAACCAGACATAGCATGAAATTGCCAGATACAAAATCACAACGAAAATATAAGCTCTACCACGCTTCACTCAAAAGTTTCAAGTCCTTCTGCTATACAAAGTAAGCAAAATTTAAGAGAAGCATAGTTTTGCTCAGTCAAAAACAAGAAACTTCTCAATGCTTTTGAGATCTATTTCTCTTATTTAAGATTCACTAATAATTACTTCCTAAAATCCCATTCAGATGATTTATGATTTATGTCTTAGTAGCATTACTTTATCTGGCTGAAATTACTCAAATCTCCTTTAATTTGCAAAATAATATCAGAATTTGCATGAAATAAAATGTGAACTTTTAATGAAAACAATTATTCCAGCAAGCTCCCAAAGCTACTTGTATTAGGAAGAATTACTTTCATAGCTACCAATCACATTACCCAGAAGAGTCATAAATGCATGCTGAACATCTAATTTAATTTAGAACAACTGAAAATCAGTCAATGCTCTATTGAATGTGTGTCACTTTACTACACTACAACAGGATGAAATCAATTTCAACATGAGTATTTTTACCTTTGGGTCATCTCCAAACTGCCCAAACTGTACATCATTTAGCAAGCTACGAGCTGTTTTAATTATGTCTTTACATTTCTTGGGTGTTTCTTCAACCTTTCCTGCTAGGAAGAGACAGCAGGCTCCAGTCACCTAAAAAAAGGCAAGTGCTTTCAAAAAGTGGTCTGCAGGTGGATATGCAATACAGTGTGGCATTATAAAAGCACTGTCAGATTCCATTAACTGTTCTGTAGAAGTTTCCCAGGAAAGACTTAATGAGCCTACTAATTTCTAATTTTAATATTGTGTTAAACTTTTATTTTCTCAGAGGAAAAGTACAGAATTTGGAGGACTGTCTATTTTATACAACTTCATTTTAGGTCAGAAACCCAAAGCACAATTTGTCCTGGTTCGATGATGTCTGTCAAGCAGTTTTAAAACTGTATTACACTTCTTTTTTTCTTTCAGCTAATACAGAAGTGCCAGCACTACAGCTGCTACTCCTAAAGAACAGTATCAGCAAGTCACAACTGCAATGTCAATACATTTCTGAGCATAAACAGAAATGTGTAAACAAGCAAGAACAATGAATTTCAAGAGGTAATAATTAAAAGACAAAATGCTAATTTTCCATCTTTCTGTAGTGAACAGCAGGAGTACTATCCAAGTGACTGATCACCATTTCAAATAGTCCCTGCCCAGTGCAATCACTAAATTAAGTCATCAATATTCTAAATACTTACATATCTTGGGAACTGTTTGAAGGAATGAAACATATAAAACCGATGGAAATAAATTATTCCAGTTGCTAGAGTGTCATAATGTCTGTGGTGCACATTAAGGACTTTCAAACAGCACATAAAACAAATTTAAGACCAAACACACACAATGGATTCTGCTTTATCAAGTACTTCAAGTAACTGGCTGTTCAGTGACCAGTTAGAAAACACTGCAAGTAAAAGAGGAGCTTTAGGGGGGAAAAAAAAAAAAAAAGCCACAAAAGCCCTTAAAGCTGTGTAAATACTATGATCAGGCCCAGATGCAGCTGATATCTAAAGCATTTGTTTTTAAATGTGCAAAGTCCTGATTGTATTTACAAGAGGATACACATAAGGTCATCCCTGTGTTGCACCATACCTGCTTCAGAGAAGGTCAAATCCAGCAGTAGGTACATGAAGGAACAGAACAATCATCACTTCACATTCAAGTGCTGGTGTGGAGGAAAGTTACTATTCAAAGTTACCATTCACACCTACAAATGCAAATAAAATCTGAACATGCTCCCTAATCCTCACTTTAGGAAAGCAAAAATTTTGTTTTCACCGTGCTTTGTTAAAGAGAAAACTAAGGAAGTTAAAGGAAGCATAGGAATATAGGAAGCAGAAAATTTAAGTGGCCATCTATAAGAGAGTGGGACAGTCAGGAGAACTTATACACAAAGTTGTAAATCCCAAACCAGTGAAACAAAAAAAACAGCCACCAAAGACCAACACTGGAGAGGCAGAGGTTAGAAGCCTCAAAGGCACAATCTAGAAAACTGAGGGAAAAATTCAAAATTTGAGAAGTCACGTAGATTCATATAGTGAAACATTGAGTTTCATAACTCACAGAAGTTACTCTTAATTGGAAAGTTTGTATCATCTTACTTTCCTATTGCCAAATTGGAACCTTGTTTATCCAATGAAAGGATAGAAATTGTGTAGGAGCACATTATATCAAAAGGCACAATAAACACAAATATATTTCTGATTAACAATTAAACATCTGAACAGCTGAGCATGTCACATTTCTTGTACACTTTATTCTGCAAACTCACTATTCATAAAGACATTTCATACCAACATGAGTTGAAAGGATACAGTCCTAAACGTGTTCCCACATCGAATATGAATCTGGCCCCTTCCCTGCGATACCGTGCCTCTGTAGCTGGATCAAGCCCTTCAAGCTGTGATGGTGTGTGTGCCAAATCTTTCTTATCCCAGTACCAGCATGGCTTTGTGTGGTCCAGGTTTGCCAAGTTTACAGAAGGGCTGGAATTTTCTTTATTCTCCTTCATTTATTAAAACAGAATTGTCTTTGCTTCTTAAATTTTCAAAAACGAAGTCTTCAGAGAGTCACTTCAGGACACTGAAGAAAAGAAAAAAGGAATTCTTTAAAAATAGAGAGAACTGTCCCCTCCAATTCCTGCTCAAAGAGGAGTAAAGAGGAATAGGGCTTAGCCTTGCCTGTTGGAAAGAACTTTTTCCTATGCTCAAAGACAAGTAATAAAGAACTTTACCTTTATCCTCCCCATATATTGCAAATACAATCAAAGAAAATGCCATAGGCTTTCCTTGCTATTACCTGTTAATAAGGAAACCTCAAGAATATATCTTGAACAATATCTGCTATTTCTCAGCAGAACAACTTCCATCTACTTTGCCCATAAACGTAGGGGAAAAAAAAAAATCAGTGATGGCTGCAGAAAGATTTGAAAAGTTAGGGGGATTAGCTGGCTATTGGTAAATAGGAAAGGCACTGGTGAGGTGAGCCTGAAGGGCCACTTCATTACCTGCCTCCTCCCAGGGACACCCCGAGCTGCAACCACTTGGCAGAAGCTTTGTAAAGCCATCTGTATTTGTATCACTTAAAGAAATGTATCGGTGTTCGTTCACGTGCCAAGATTAAGACAACCGATGTGAGTTTGTAGACTAAGGCAGCGCCTAAAATCATCCCCCAAACAAGGCAACTGAACACCCTCCAAGAGTCTCCTACTTGCCAAAGTGTTTATCAGCACTTTGTGTACACAGCCGCAGATCACAAAGCTCTGCAGGCACCTTTCTGCTGTCTGAATTATGACAGATGTTCAGCCATGCCTCAGCTTAAAGAATGAACACTCGCCGCCTTTATTTCTTTCAGGCACAAAGCTGCTCTTGCTCCAATTCAACCAACTACAGATACTACGCAAAGATTACTGCAGTCACCTGCAAAGGTTTGCATAATATGACGCAATATATTCGCTCTAAGCAGTACAGTCACGAGAAGACTCAAACTTAAAACTCTTTAAATCAGCAATTATTTTCTGAGACGTTCCCCTTCCGAAAACGGAAGGAAGATCACGTGAACGGCCACAGAACGATGCCTACGATCAGCACCTCGCTCACCTTCAAAAAGTTTCTCTTTTTCAGAATAAAGGAAACTGTCTTTGCCACACGGTGGTTTTGGAATCACCTTCACAACTCGGTACCGGTCACAGACAGATCTATATTCTGTCACAAAAAAAAGTAAGTGGCTACTAAAAGCTATTTCCAGAATCAACAAAAGCGCGCCAGGCCACGACCACATTCCCATCATATTTACTAGAAAGGTCCTAGTTTTTATAACAATCCTTCTTCCTTACAAAGTATTTTGCTTTCTAACTTCTAAAGCGCTTAAAAGCTGATTAACACTAAAAGCGCCCGAAACGACAAGAACTGCTTCTATAAAGGAGCGAAAACATTTCCGAATACGGAACCAGGAACGAAAATTATCACCCGCAAACATCTTAAGTGAACCATCTCAAACGCCCCAATCCAGACCTCAACTCCCAGAAATAATAAGTTTTCCCTGCCTTTTTACGCACCCCATTAAGCTAGAGGAAAGTTCCAGAGCTCGATCGCGGCTTTTTCATACCTTACCTGAGACGAACCCGCCGAGCGCGACTCCGCCCCGGCAGCCCCAACC